>JACXGJ010001663.1:7596-78829 GCA_016801105.1 Esox niger
ATTTAACAGCTTGAACGCCACATTCCAGTTGAGAGAGAAGAGATAGACAAAGAGAGTAGGTAAGAGTTTGAGCCTGTAACATCATGTGCTAATAGACTATCAATATGCTGCAATAAACAATTGTATTACTCTCTCCCTTGACAACCGAGTACGCGAGTTATTATTACTACCACTATACGACATGGCTGATTTCTAACAGCATGCATTGGATGCATTTAGCCCCCAAATCTCCAGCTGAACCATCAGTGTAGTGTGGGTCCATCAGGTGTGTAGCCACGGAATGTGTGGTACATTTGGGTATTGTAGGGTATTCTTTGCAGGGTACGTTCTGTCGTGAGAAACGTGTGCATTTTGGGGAACTAAACTCAGGCCGCTATTTAGATAGAGTTCTGCAATCAGCACCCCAAGGTTAAGTGGAGAAAGAGTAAAATATTATACTTTTGTACAAATTTGTCCCTTAAGAACATGGCCAATATGTAGGAATACACTGACAAGAATATAGGAATTCATGTCAGACTTGGATATAGGAAAATTCCCACAGTATATCGGTCTCTAAAGGCATTTAAAATGATAAAAAAAATATATTAATGGACTTGCAAAGGTTCAAAAAGTTTGTCATTTCCAATAACAAGTTATGGCAATGAAATGCTTGGTTTTCCTACTCCTGACAGTGCAGTCAAAAGTTTAACAAGCAAACAGTTAATATAATATTAAAATAAGAAGATAGCACAAACAATCAATAATAACACTATACAAAAACATGCATCAATAATAATAACCATACAACTGTAGTGCAATGTAAAAGTGACAGGTGTGCATGATATAACAGGCTGCTGACCATGGTAAAAAGTGACTGGTGTGAATGGGACTATGGATGGAAGGGAAGAGGTGTTTCTGAATTGAGCAGAATCCAGAATCCCAAATGGCCAAGGGGCGTTGACACAAGCAAACGGCTCGATCGGGGCGTTCCCTGTGTTGGGCCAGACATTGTGGGCCAGGCTCCTGGGAGGGCCAGGCTCCTGGGAGGGCCAGGCTCCTGGGAGGGCCAGGCTCCTGGGAGGGCCAGGCTCCTGGGAGGGCCAGGCTCCTGGGAGGGCCAGGCTCCTGGGAGGGCCAGGCTCCTGGGAGGGCCAGGCTCCTGGGAGGGCCAGGCTCCTGGGAGGGCCAGGCTCCTGGGAGGGCCAGGCTCCTGGGAGGGCCAGGCTCCATGTGTTACTTGCGTGACATGGCTGCAGGTATGTTGGCTCACTCAGTGCTCAGTATGGCTGAGGCTGGAGTGTTGTCCGTTGAAGGACTGGGACGGGGCATTGACATGGTTCCGTCTGGCGTTCCGATTTGCCTGTACAGGGTGTTGGTCGGATGCTCGCATGGTAGATGCTTGAGTGTCTGCTTGAGCCCGACTCAGCGTGTCCAATTCAGTTCTTACAGACTGAGGAGGTACCGGATGGGTTGGGGCCGTGTGTACATTAGTTTGGGACTGTTTGTCAGTACGCAAACGTATGTGCCAGTGGTTGAGCAGGATGGGAGCGGCTCAGTGGTGCGGTTGGTATTCCGTGCCTGAGCCGTCCTGTTAGGCACTTGTCTCTTTGGTGAGGTTGGTGACCGGCAGGGAGTACATCTTGGGCTCGCTCGCTTTAGCCCTAAACCAATAGGAGCGAAGCCCCTATGGGCAAAGCTTCACAAAATAAAACGATAGTTACTTTCGTAACTCCAGTTCTATGAGTGGAGGGTCACCCATAGTGTTCGTGCCCTGACTGGTCTCTGACTGCTTTTCTCATGAAGAAAGGTATGTCAGGTGACTGAGTGGGGTATGATACCTCTTATAGCCATGAGGCAGATGGCCATGAGCAAGGTGATTTGCATATCAACATTTTCAGTGACTGCCTATTGGGCAGAGGGGTAATGGGCGACGCTCCACTCATAGAACTGGAGTTACATAAGTATCTATCGTTCACACTTATGTATACTACTGCTATACTTGCCATATCTTAAAGTTCAATAATACTACCCAGATTGCTACTATATTAATAATACTACCGAGGTTGCTGCTACTTTACTGTACTCTACCGCTTTTTTATTATTATTTTCTGTGTAGCTATATTTTTGCTTGTATACTCTTCTCAACTCTCACTACGTAGTGGCTGGGTGCCATTTCACAATAATTTCATCATTGTGCAGGATGATGCTGTGTTTTTCAGTGCATTTGAAAAATATACCTTGAAACTTGATACCTTCTTAAAAGCTCAGTATCGTTGAATGTTTCTGATGTTTTGACCTGATTACGAGGCAGTTTGCCAGCAGCAGCCCTTTTAGGATTGTTTGTGATTTGGTCTTAATGACTTAAGAGTCCTCTTGACCACCCCTAAACAGATTATGGAGGTGGTTTTAGCGCCAGAATGCTTTGTGAAATACTCTTGGACCAAAATTGTTGTCCTAAACTTGTTGTCTTAAATCAGCAGGTTGGGAGCTACTTTTAGTCAGTCTTAAGATGTTTTGTGAATATGGCTCCTGGTCAGTGTGTTTTTACCCATACTTTTAGAATAACTTTTATCGTGTAAAAAAAATCGTGTAAAAAAAAATATATATATATATTAAAAAACTTACCTCATTAGCAGCCATATTTCGGACTTGTTCTGGACGCAACTCTGAGAAGTAAAAATTATTGCATTAGCAAAGAAATTGACAACTTTTAAGAATAACAGCTTGAGATGAAGAATCAAGAAACATCTGTATGCACAATGCATACATGAGTGAAAGTGGATGGTCAGTTATCTTGGCATCATGTTGACAAAGTTGTCATACCTTAATAGGTTTACTTACTATATCGAAACCAAAAACAAATGTATTCTGTCAATCTTTCATTTATAGAGCCTGTGATCATGGAATGTTCAAGTTTAGCTTAAATACACAAATGAAGGGAAAACAAATTACACATCGGTTCTCGAAAAAGGAAATCTCAAAGAGCAAAATCTTTCTACTCAAATACTCTAATCTATCACGTATTGGAAAATGTTCTGCACCTGAAAGGAGGTTTGAACCGTTGGTTCAAATGCGAACGGTACCCAACCATAGAGGTCTGTGTTGGGAGTAAGATGGGCACCAGTGATGGGCTGGACGATTTTCATCACCCGTGTAAGTCGGATATGGAGCAGCTGCTAAACCACACTGCGGCGCATTTTGTCAGAATACTCTCAATTGTACAGTGGTAAAGAGTCACAAGGATCTTGGATGACAGGCAAGTTATCTTCAGCCTCCTCAAAACGTACAGTTTGAACAGAGCTGAGATGCTGAGGTTTCACGAGAGGTCCTTGGAGATGTGGACACCCAGAAATATGAAGCTGGACACACTCCACCTCAGTACCCTCGATGAGGACTGGTGCGTGGCTGCAGCTTTAAGACATCCTGTAATCTACAATGAATTCCTTGGTTTTATTTGCGTTGAGGACCAGGTTGTTATCAGCGCACCATTTCACCAGGCGCATGACTTTTTCCCTGTAGGCTGACTCGTTGTTGTCACTAATCAGGCCTACCACCGTGGAGTTATCTGCGAACTTGACAATGGAGTTGGAACAATATACTAGAATGCAGTAGTAGGTAAAAAGTGAGCACAGGAGGGGGCTCAGCACACAGCCTTGTGGTACTAAAGTGTTCAGGAGATAAGGGTGGAGGAGGTGAAATTCAGGTTGACCAGCCTAAAGGGGATGACAGTGTTGAAAGCTAAGCTGAAGTCAATGAATAGCATCTTCACATAGTTGTTGGTTTTGTCCAAGTGGGTCAGGGCAGAGAGTAGAGCCGTGGAGATGGTGTCTTCTGTAGACCTATATGACCGGTAGGCAAACTGGTAGGGATCCAGTTGGGGGGAGGTACTACTTAAGGTGGGCCTGAACTAGTCTTTCAAAGCACTTCATAATTGTGGGGCTATTTGCAACTGGTCAGAAATCATTCAGGCTAGCCGCGGTCGACGGCTTCGGCACTGGCACAATGGTTGTGACCTTAAAGCACATTGGGACAACCGCCTGGGCCAGTGAAATGTTGAAAAGGTCAGTAAAGACCTCGGCCTGCTGCCCAGCACATGCTCTGAGCACATGCCCGGGGACGCCATCAGGACCAGTAGCCTTACGTGCATTCACCCTACTCACACATCTGCGGTGGACAGTCTGGGGAAGACATCTCAGGGGAGGTGAGCTTTAATGGCTGGCCTCGTTGTTGTCCCTGTCAAAGCGTGTGTAGAGCTTGTTTAACTCGTCAGGGAAGGAGACATCACTGACTGTGGGGGTAGTGTTCTTTAGCCGGTATTCTGTGATGGCTTGAATGCCTTGCCACATGCGTCGGGGTTCGGAGTTGTTGTAGAGTGCTCCTCAAACCGCTGTTTGTGGTAATTTTTTGCCGTCTTTATGTCTCTTTTCAGTTTGGCCCTGGATGAACTGTAGGCCTCTGCTTTGCTGGATCTAAATCAGTGTTGCTTGCCTTTAGCTGTTATCAGACCTCTCTGTTCATCCATGGCTTCTGTTTTTAGGGTGGTCTTTATTAGTTTATGCGTGGTGATATTGTTGGTACCGATGCTGATGTAATCCAGAATAGAGGAAGCATATATTTCAATGTCCGTATGGGAGTCAAGTGTGGCTTGAGTGGCAAACAGACTCCAGTCTGTGTGTTGAAACTGGGGCTGTAGAAGTGAGTCTGACCCTTCTGTCCACACTTTGACTGTCCTGACTGTGGGGTAAAGACTTGGGTAGTAGGAATAGTAAGCGATGATTAGACTGTCCCTCTGGAATGTTTTATGTACATTGTCCAGAGTAGTCTCCTCAGGTGGGACAGGAGACATTTGGGTGGAATTTGGGAAAAACTGTTTTCAGATTTGAATGATTGAAGTCTCCTGCACTCACCAAAACACTATCTGGGTGTTCTGTTGGCTATTTGCTAATGGCAGCCTGCAGTTCATAGCTAGCTTAGCATTAGCATCCAGGGGTATGTTGACTGCCATAACAACAATAGATTTAAACTCCAGAGGCAAGTAAAAAGGCTGGCATCTAATCATCAGGTATTCCAGATTGGTATACCTGATGATATACTGGTCCACCACCTCTAGTCTTACCGCAGCTCATTTCAATCCTATCTGCTCTGAATATATCATGGCCATCCAGCTCAATTACGTTGTCAGTTATGTTGTTAAGACACGTTTCCGTAAAAATTCTGCTGCAATCCCTAATCTGTGAGATAATTCTCAGTCGTATTTCGACCATTTTGTTCGCCCTGTGACTGTGCGTTAGAAAAAAAAGTCTAGGTAGTGAAGGCCGATGGGTGGCTAACATTAGCCTGCGAATAGTCTCCCAGGGCATCCTTAGTATCTCCGGTGGAGGGTGATGTCAAAAACTCTTCCACTGCATTGTGCTCTGATGTCTAGGAGTTCTTGTCAACTATATCAAGTGTGTGCTAGGCTGTACTGAGTGAATAAGCTAAGAAATATTAAGTAAATGACTGCTAATTTGCAAAAACTGGGTTAATTTTGAACCATGTGATGCACATGTGCCGCCACTTTGGTCATCTTAAATATGAGGGTCACCACACGGGACAACTGACATGTGAGAAGGTTCCTTTGAAGAAAACTGGGTTTTTTGGATAAGTGACTGTTCAAGCATATGATGGCAGAAAATGAAAAGCAATATATTGGTAAAGCTGAACTCGTTATGAGTAATTAGATTTGTTTTTAAACATTCATGAGAAAAATTCTCATATGTTGTACTGAGAGAATATTTGTGTACAACACGTCTTTTATCAAAATGTCAGAACCTCTAATGTCGAGTCCTCAACTGCTGTATTCAAAAGTTTGAATGAATATGCCGCTTACCTCTGATGGGACCGAGGGAAGCATCTTTTGCCAGCGAGGTTAGGTCACTGCCAGAGTAACCGTCTGTCATTCTGTAAGGATTACACAGATGTCAAACATTTCTATTACAACACAAAATCTACAGTATATATATATTGTACATTTGTTTACTGTCAGGTAAAATAGTTATTGGCACCTTTGATGCAGAAGCACAAATGGAAACATGAAAGGGAATTTGTGATTAAGAACTTTTAGCATGGCTGGGCTCTGGTGGTTGGTTGAGGATAAATAAAAAATCTGTAGTATGTTGTTGAAGCCATGGTGAAAGGTGGTCAGCACAGAGGTCAGTTAGGGGCCGGATGTATACAACAGTGTCTGAGAAGAGATTTACTTTGTACTGTATATCTATAACATTATGCTAATGTACCATTTCGCCAGTTTCAGAAAGGCTGTACATCTCACTCTATAGGCCTGTACCTTGGAGATTGCTATTCACATCTAAAATAATTGTTCATGGCTTGGTTATGAGGGTTATTTGTTCAGATTTCTGTCATTCTTTGTTTGGATGATGACTGTTTCTGGTATATTCTTATATTCTTTAATTGTACAGTCTGTTTTTGTATCCAGTAAAATAAAAGAATTGCCCGGGTTAAGCCGGAAATTACAGTGACTTCTCAGAACAGATAGCATATATTCTATTAAGCATCATTATTTTAACTGTGGTGTGTGTACACATATAAAATATGTGGCCTAAGTTGGACATCACCAGGTTAATTTTGGCTTGCAATCAACCTTTAATCAGTGACATTTCTAAAATGTCTATGTCCTGGTATAAAGCACTGAGAACTTAGAATGTGTTTTAACAACCACAGTGCTTATTTTGACCAACCAGCGGTAGAAAAATACATAATACAAATAGTGATCTATAATGTATGAACCACAAACAATAGAAATATTGAATACTTAAATGTTTTCAAGTCACTTTACCTGGCAAGTTGAGACAGTTCTTTTTGTGTGAGAGGATTCCCATGCTTCCCCAAGAGGTTCTTCAGCAGTCTGAACCGTGTCTATATATGACACACAATATATTGGCCAGAAAATAGCATGGGTTAATGAGATGGCTACAGGTCTGAATTAACTTGGAATTTTACAGGCTCAGCAAGGTAAAACAAATCCCATAATATCAGGGCAAAAATACTTGTGAAGGTTTTCATAATGCCTTTTTGTGAAAATCCTTAAGAATAAGTCCAGGAATTTTTGGCTGGTAATAAGATTCTCAATGGGCCCTCCAATAACTTTCAATTTTTGTTTTAACCCCAAACAGACACAATGTTACATAAGTTAAGACATGACAATTAGTTTACAAATTTAATCCCAGGTCTTATTTTGACCTTTGTGTCCCAGGTCAAAATAAGTCCTTAATTAGGGGGTTAAAATGAAAAACGAAGAGTGAAACTGGCCTTAAAGGGAAAGATTTGAATACCACAATTTTATGTATATATCTTGATTCATCCACAATATCGGCTTTAACATTTTACAGGCTGAAGGTGTGTGTAAATAAACTATTTGTTAAAAATCACAAACATTGATTTTAGGCATAAGATCAATAAAATATGCATGTTTTAACATACCTCTTCAGTTGGTAAAGCCACATATACCCGTTTGGCAAATCGCCTATGGATAGAAATATATTTTCAGAATGTATAATCTCATTTCCAGTCACTTCTGCGCAAAAGCATGGAAGGTCTGATGGAACACCACATCAAACTTGATACTTCCCTGACCTAACATGTTTAATTTTTCTCTTCAAAATAACCATTAACAAGTTAGCTTGATGGAACATTGTAGTTAGTGTTGTAGTAGACTTAGTATCTCTGTCTGTCTGAAGTGGCTGACTCAGATAGAGCAGTGAAGAATTTCTGTACAAATGTCATAAACACAGCAAATTGTAAAATTGATCCAAAAACAAATGAATTACATTATTTATTCATGGAGTAATGTTGACCAATTCTGAAATGTATTTGGGGTACTATTTGTTACAAATGTTCATTGTTAAAATGGGAGCCATTCAGCCATTGAGAAAGGAACTCACCACTAGCAAGTTTTCACTTGTTACTGGGAACTTTCAGAAAATAGAAACCTGGCCAAAGTTGGGACTTGATAGAGATGGCATACAGAATAATTGTGCATTTACATTATGAAAAATGTTTTAAAAACAAATGTAGAAATGAATGCTGTTAGATATAGCAATGTTACATAAGTAATCATTTGGGCACCAGACGTGTCCATACCTGACATGCTGAAATTCATGGGATGAAACTGCTTAATGTAACCAGTTAGCTAAAAGCAAATTTATTTTTGTAGGTCCCTTACATGTAGTGGGTTGTGTAAAAAACATACACACACAAAAACAATTTTGAAATAGGGAAATCTTACCAGAACAACTCCAGTGTTTCCACTGCCAAACATTGACACCATGACCCTGGCTAACTACCAAATAACCTGGGCATTCCCAGCCCTGCCCACACTGGCCTACTGTACCTGAGAACAGCCTCATCCAGCTCCTGTGGCCTGTTGGTGGCACCCATCACCAACACCCTCTCATCACCCCCTGACTGGACCTAAACAAACACATAAACGGAACGATTTACGAAATTATTAAAATGGGAGGAAAACAGTGTCAGAAGACAGGTGACTCCACAAGTAGAGACAGACATTTTTATTATTTTCTGGACATTATTGTTGCCATGGTTGTCACTATCAATATTATATCAATATATTGTGTTAAAGTATATAGGTGGATGGCTGGAGGATCAGGTGTAATACATGCTAAATGACGTGGACTATGCACTCACTCTGACATGAATCTGTCATTATGTTCTGAAATCCTTTGTTGTAATATTTCTGCATATCATTTTGGACGCATTCCATGTTCAATCTCAGGATGTTCTCAAAGCAGAAGGCAATAGTAGATAGGTGTACCTAATTAAGTGGCCAGTAAATGGTAGAAGGAAATAATTGCTCCTTTTTAACTATACCTAGTCAGTGTCCAAATGATTAACATTTTAGTTCAAGAAAACATATTCATTAAATTAAAATGTATTCATACCCATTTAGTAACATTGTATCTAATCCTATTTTCCAACAGATTCCGGACAGATGGAAGATTGGGGCAGGTTTTCCTTCCAAGCTATAAACACACACACACACACACGAGCTGCCAGAGACAGACACTAGAGAACACTTTAGACCAGGGTCTGGCAAAAGATGTCCCACGGGACAAAACTGGCCCCCCAGCAAAAATTTCTGGCCCGCAGCATGATTCTTTTGACAGCTGTTGGTGCCGAAATAGATCTCATAACAGCAACATGTACTCAAACTTCCTCTTTGGTGATTTTGCCTACAAAATAAAAGTGCAAGAAAGTCCTTTGCTACAATTCTTTATTTGGATTTGAATTGAGAGGTTTAAATTTGAAAAGTTCTGAAGTGCATTCAATTGTGGCTTGCTTGACACACCTCTGAAATACTCTTTGCAAGTGCCAATAAGACACATCAGCTTTACATTCATGACACTAGTTAAGATGAAGTTGTATTTCCATTCATCTTTGGATGCCCTTTTATCACTGTCAACTTTACTCTGTAGACTCTTTGATAGTGCCATTGTGTGCATACAGCTAGCTTAAATGTTTAGCTCTGCATACAAAATAATAGTGCAGACTACCTCCAGCACGGAAACAATAAAAAAAAATGCAATGTGGTACGTGATGATACAAAGGAGTGTTAAAGTAGGCTATATCAAATAATTATTACAGTAAGTTAGGCTCTGATATGTAACAAAGAAGCAAATTAAAATGATACACATGTATTATTTACAGTTCCAACGCATTTCCAACGTGTGTCTTAGAAAGGCGGTCTGTGTTGCGAGTTGGTGACACTTGCCAGGTTTGGCCTACATTTCAGTAGTACTGTATTCATTAATCCAGCATAAAACCCAGACACAGTCACACAACTGTGGCTTTTTGTTTCTGACTGTCCTACAGGATTTAATCACAAGGTAACCACATCTGACAAAGCAGTTACAAAAGACACTGTAAAAGACAAATCTAGTTGCATTTTCCATCAATGAATTTCTTAAAATATAATTTAACTATGTTCTGGGCCACCATCTAAAGACTTCAAAAAAGATGTGGCACGATGCCTTGGTTAAGACTCTGCAACTTGGGAAACCCCAAAACAGTTCACCAACATAACCCAAAATTGAAAAACACACCCTAGAAATATTGGACACGTAGTGGTTCGTAATATGCTGTGTTTGTGCTTCAAAGGTCCAGTACATAATTGCATAAAGAAAATGCAGCGAAAATACACAGTAATAATTATCCACACAAAGTTGGTCAAAATGTAACGTGTTAAGACAGTATTAATGTTTATTTTGCCACCTCGCTAGGGAGTCTAGTGTTCTAAGCACCTGCCTTCTGTGCTCATTTTTTGCTGCAGAAACAAACAAAACTGATGACAAATTTAACACACGCACGCACGCACGCACACCTTACCCCATCAAATTCAACCAAGAACTCAGTCTTCAGTCGTCTGCTGGCATCATGCTCTCCTTCTCTCCTCTCACAGAGTAAACTGTCGATTTCATCTATGAGAAGTAGCAGTTGGTACAATCAGAATGCAACCGTGCCTTTATTATTGGATTTAATACATCTTATATTGCAGGAGGTAACGCTATTATTATTGGTTTCCCTGACCAGTTAGTTGTAGTTGTGGAACCTTCTTGATTTCCACAATAACACAGTCCCACTAACCTATGAAAATGATCGAAGGTTGCAGTTCTCTGGCGACGGAAAATAGAGCTCGTACCAGTTTCTCCCCCTCCCCCACCTACAGGGAAAAACCAATATAACAGAGTATACTCTGAAAAGGGAGTTCGCCATTTCTTTAGATTTACTTGCAACAACATTGTTATGTGGTTGTTCTCTCGTAGACTCAGTTGAATGCAATGACTAACTAGCATTGGACAAGGGCACCTGCTAAATGACAAATGTAATGCCATCAGTCATTTGAGAAATGAAGGTGACAGATGTATATTCTCATGACGCACTCACATATTTTGAGGTCAAGCTGGCTGCACTTATGTTGAAGAACGTGGCGTTGGACTCCGCAGCCACCGCTTTAGCCTGTTAGGAACAAAAACGCATGAGAGGAAATGTTAAAATGCAGAACATTTTAGTTTATAATGAAATTATGAGCCTCCATATTCATGTACAATATATCAGATGACAAAAAATAAGAAGTTTAGTTTTGATTATTTTTTTGCCATTATTATACCAGAGACATTTTACCAAATAAGAAAAGATAATTTTACAGCAGCAACCTGGGAGCAACTAGAGTTAAACATCTTGCTCAGGAACAGCACAGCAGTTTTTCACCATGTTTCATTGCCTGGTCCAACACTCCTAACTAATAAGCTATCCTGCTGCCCCGAATGGTTAGCATAGAAGAGGTGGAAAAAGGTATGCTATATACATCAATAGCTATATCTACCAATAAAGACAGCCAACAACCTGGATGGCAGATTACGGTGATTAGTGACACCCATTTTTCCATCTCTTGAATTTTGCGATCATGTGGAACAACTGCAGCAATGGGCAAACTGTTTCATGGTCCTTCATCTAGGTGAGCATTATCACTCTGTTAGACATTTCTTATTTAGTGCTTTGCCAATTCCAAATGGTACTGTGCGATACTCACCAGCATCGTCTTCCCATTTCCCGGAGGTCCGAAGAGGAGAAGGCCTCGTGCTGGGGCCCTCAACCCTGTAAACAACTGTAGAGAAGGAACTACTTATTTGCACATGCAGAGAGGAACAGTTCTCAAATGACTGTCTAATCTATTGTAAACAGTGTTATCAAAGCAAAATTGGCTTCCAGACTCTCCTGAAAAGCTTCAACACACTGACATATTTTTTACTATATTACTGATTTACAACAAGTCATAAGTTGTTCAAGAAAAACTACTGGCTTAGAGGCTGCAGCTGATGGCTTGTGAAAAAGGAAGACTAATGTGAAACACAAAATGTTCCATGCTCTATCTGGTGTTTTTCCTCCAGACTGACCTCTGGCCTCAGTGCAGGCAGGATGACCATCTCCTGTAGGGCCTGCTTAGCCAGCTCCTGACCAGCAATGTCCTCGAACCGCACAGACGAACCACTGTAACACACAAAACAACAGATTCAAGGGCTCACTTCCACAAAGAAAACTACCGTAGTTCCATACAGGGTTACATTTGATAGTTACGGAATGAAATAAAACTGAATCAGACAGCAAGACTGCGCTGATTTCTGTTTCCGAAATTATTTTTAAAAATCATACAATGTGATTTTCTGGATTTTTGTTTTAGATTCTGTATCTCACAGTTGAAGTGTACCTATGGTAAAAATTATAGACCTCTTTATGCTTTGTAAGTAAGAAAACCTGCAGAATCAGCAATGTATCAAATACTTGTTCTCCCCACTGTATATGGAACAAATCCTAATGCACAAATTGCTTTGACTGTAACAACATTCAAATACAGGAGCTATTAGTTGCAGGTCCGCGTCTCTAACCACTACGGTATTTAACAAGGGTTAGTCAGTCACTCAGACATTCACACTTCTTGGTCCATGCCGCTTACGCGGTCCAGCAGAAAAACTTCTAATTGTTGTATCTCACCTGTCGATAATCTCACTGAGGATATGGTTGGCTAGTTTACTGTCCACATTCTTTAAGTTCTTTGTATCCCGTTTCTTTATTGGGGACATGGAGGTGGGGGCGCTGGGTTTCAAGTTCTGCCGGTTTCCAGCTTTACCCTAAATGAAAAAAGTATCACATAGTCAGAAGACATTTGATACATCTTTTGGGATGACTGAACTTGTTGCACAATGTATCTCCTCCCTACATTTGAAATGGAAATACAGTAGGCTGGATCTCAACTTACGCTAGTATTGTTGATTTTTTATGAGTTTATGTAGCACTATTCTAGCTACTTACGGTAGTGAGTGATGATTTTTTAAATAAAAAGCACTGTGCTATTCCCACTGAGGCACATTGAGTGTTTCTGATCCATCTGCCACATTAGCAAGCAGCATCCAATATCTTTATGATTTCAGCCATATAATCTAACTTGATTTTGGCATTGTTCGGCCGAGGAAAGAAGACCGGGGTCTCACCTTCTCGCTGTTGGACAATGGGAGTGGCCTGTGCTGCGTGTGACTACTGGAGGGTCCGCTGAAGCTTGGGGAGCGCTGGTGGCCCCCGTGGCCTGTCGCTGGGGGGTTCTTTGGCGTGGGCTTTGGCCGCGGAAGGGAGTGACTGGAGTGAGTGGTCAGGGGATCCCTCTTTTTTGGTACAGCTCCACTTACTGCAAAAAGTAAGGATAGACTGCGGTTAGTATCATTCAGATCAATGACTGATGACTTACCTACTGTTGGTAGAACTTTCAGTGAAGCCGTGAGAGCTACAAATTAACGCCAGAATAAACTCAATCCAGAATAAAAATGGGGGACACACAGTAGGCAGGTGATTTCATTAACTGAAGTTGTTCCTTAGTGAAATAAGCATTTAACAACCCATCCCACGCTCAGGGTCATGTTTTACAGTGCTGGGGTCTGTCCAGCCAGACAACTAGCCAGACAGACCCCAGCAGTGTATTAGGCCCAGATGCCTATTACATTAGCTCCCATGGCAGAAATCACAGTGGAATTGGTTTGCGATGTTGAATGACGTTTGCCGGGGTAAGTATGCCAGGACCTGCGGTGCCAGTGTACTCCGTTTGCCCTGGTTTGAGACCAAATGGATCCTTACGGAATATTTTTGAGCGGCACTCGAGACACCAGTTTCCATCACCAAATCATGCAATGATAGAACTTCTCCAGGAGGAATGGTGCCCCTCCCCCAGTGGAAGGTTCCATCCACTAGCATAAGCTACGCCAAAGCATACGGAAGATCCCCAGGTGGACCAACTCTGCAACATCACACTGTTTGACTGTTTCCTTTATTTTGGCATTTACCTTTAACATCCCTTCAGTTGAGACATGATTACCTGGCTACTAAAACTTTGGTTAGATAAGATCCAATCGCTTATTACATTTTGTCCCACATGTCATTTTGATTAAAGAACACACTACTAGAAGTCAAAGAAGTTATTGCAAAAATCTAGCAGCAAGCGATTTCAGTTGGAGCAGTCAAGAAAGGCGAATGATTCTCCAGGCCTAATTAAGTCTAGCACTGCATTCATCTAAACAATAACGCCTGCCATTGTTGCAAGGAAAATCCCATCGCTTTGAGACAGCTGCCAGTGTCAAGAACAGGTTGAGAAATAAGCAAGCAGGCAAAATAAATGAACTGGGAACACTTAGAGGGTCTATGTAGGCAATCAATGATGAAATAGAAAAAAGGCGCAAAGGTTGTGAAAAGCATACAGGTTTCCATGACACCCTGAAAGCGGACTCCCGGTAGCACCCACCTGAGCGTAGAACACCATTATGGAAAGTCTGGTTAGAACTCTCTGTATAGATGTTTCTCTGTGTTGGCACTGAATGCAGCTTTGCTACACAACAGGAATGACAACAAAAACAAAACAAGATTGGGAAAATGAGTAGCAGATTTTGGATAAGACAGGGGGAAAGAAAATTGGAAAAAAAAATATGAAGCCATGATGCAAAAATACATAAAAGAAAAACAAGGGTTATCTGTGGCATCTAATGAGGGGCAGGAAGCAATGTTTAAAGATGGTGCCTGAGGTAAGTTGTCATGCCACATCAAGCTATAAGGAATACAGGGTAGAACTGAGAGGAGTCAGCGTTCCAGGGTCCTAATCACAAAGCCAAACATTGCCAGGCATTTAAAACCAGCAAAATACAAACACACAATTAAAACACAAAAAGTAGGATTGTGTTCATTAGGGCACGCAACAGATTTTTTAAAATATGTTCTGCAAAACAAAACAAAATGCAGTATTTCAGGTTGGACGTGTTTTAGGTTGTTTAGTGCCTAATGAACAAAGGCCTATACAACCTTGCAGCCAGGTGTGGAATGACGAGAAACGTTTACATCTTTTTGGAATCATTATCTGCGCAATTTCATGTTTTTGCTCCCCAAGAGGCAAGATATCAAACATCTGAGTGTATAAAAAGCAACAAGTCATCATTAAACATTATTATTTTCAAATATGTTTTATTGAACACAACCAAAGGCAGCATATTAGGTTTTACAAAACCATTTACTGGGTGTGTTGAAATACACATTAATGTACAACATTTCAACCTATTGCATTCAATACTCCATTCAACGTGCAAGTAGACAATAAGCAGGAGCCATGCGTATTCAATATGACCACAGAGGCAAAAGGTAAAATCATTTTCAATACTCACCTAAAAGTTCCAGGCGATCCTTAGCCATGATCAAGTTGGTGATCATTTTGGCCTGCAAGCGTTTATTCCGTTCATACTTCTCCCCTGAGCAAGGACAAAATAAAAACATAACCAGATAAATTGGTTAAAAAAAATAACAAATAACAAATTAGTGTTTACTAATTTAGGGGTAGGCTTATATGGTTGGAATGTATGTCAATAAAATTATGGAAGCACTGATAAATCGGCCAGCAACTGTTTATCAGACAATTATAGGAAGAAATGCAATCATCATTTTGGCAGATTTCTTTAAATTTGTCCAGGTTTTTCAGACCAATTGTGCATCATCCAAACAGGCCTTCAACATATCACAGTGGTTTTCTTTATTTTCTGTGTCCAACTATTCCCCCCCCTCTGTTGCACTTTTGTTGATGAACTCATATACATTGAATTTATACTTTTTCCATTAATTCAGGCATTTTTGTGAGTCTTGCTATTAAAATATATCGAAAGATCACTTTTGTATGATTTAATTTTTATGTGTTGAAATTAGAGGCATCACCAGAAAGCAATATTTGTATATAATTTATTTAATGCCAGAGTACACAGGTAGAACATCAATATTGACATTGTTCAATTGTGTTATATGAATATTGCCATTGGCCAATAATTTTCTTATAGGTGCACCTCTAAAAAAAAAAACAATGTGCCCACAACCACAAGGCAGTTGACTGGCAATCAAGAGGAGATGTATATCATGCAAGCAGCATATTCCACAATTTACAGGGTCACGGCTGTGCAAGGTTATGTTCTCTCAGAACAAACAATACTTCCAAATACTCCACTAAACCGGGCCTAAAATCTGGAAGCTCAATCGAGGATGCATTTAGTTGGATAAATCAACACTGTAGGAAAAGCGCAGATAGTGAACTCACCATTTCCAGCAACCTCGATTGCGATGCCTCTCTCAAGCTCTACAATTCCCCGCTTATACCACTGGACAGCTTGCTCCTTGTGCACTAATGCCATATAAACACACAACAGGACAACAGATGGGAAAATATTTGAGAACTGAAGTTGAGATTAAATCATTAGCTTCTCAGTCAAAGGAGGATTAACAACCAAAAACAAATCACTTATGACGTGTCAGGGAATTGGGACATTGCAAACGATGACACAGAGAATAGATCGTAATTACAGCAAAATATCTGAACTAAAATCAACTGTGATCCCAATGGATCATTTCAGTTGACTGGTTCTGCGCCGATGGCCCTGGAAGAATAAGCTAATATTTGTTTTCATAACTCTTAAAGCAGTGTCATATGACTCTTACAACTTGCCTGAAGAACAGCAAACACATGTCGTCTTTGTAAGGAATTTTGAGAATCCTGGAGACCTAGACTAAAGCATGCATTGTTGTCTTAGACATATGAGAAATCATTTTATCCTGCCTACCCATCTAAGGCCAGTAAGAGGAAAGAAGACAGCTGTAACCCCACCCCACACCATGCCCATTTATAAATAAATAATTAGGAAAGATTCTCTACTTTCTTTTCAAAACCTCATCTGGGCACATTAGGAGTACTTAGCTAGGAGATCTTAGGCATAAACTGAAATTGTCATGAAATTATCAGAAATCCACAACAGATTTCAAAATATGGGCTAATGTACAGCCTGTCTTAAAGAAGAATGGATATTTACACATAGAGTTAAGGTTACAGGCTCAAGTCAAGGTTACAGGCTCTGGTTGTGTCCACCCCAACACCTTGATTTCGCTAACACCGCCGCATGTTTCAAATGAATTGGGCCATCACTGTGCATGAATACTGGAGGACTCATGTTCAAAGTGAGAGCATTCTCCACACTAATGGGTACGAAGACCTAACAAAGGGCTCAGACAGAATCAGTTGAATCAGCCTCTCTGTTCACTCCCTGAGTTGACAATGGTGCTAAACAGGGAGACTGGTTGCCTGAGGCAGGCCTCACTGGCAAAGAGAACGAAAGGCTTCCTCCAGCGTAAGTTGAAAAATCTACTCAAAACCTAAGACGGTATTACCTGTTGAAGATAGTCAATGTCCAAGACAAATGCATTGGCTTGTGGCCAAGATAAAATGTCATTTTAACTAGGTCTGAGGACTTGCATTGTACTTCCATGGAATTCACATTAGTCAAGGGATGACTATAAGTCTCCTTCTACTTCCTAATGGATTTTTGGCACAGAGCTTCAGCCAAGTTAAATTCATTATAAGGAAGACATTGATGTTGAATTGCCAGGGCTGTAATTAGTCTCAATGGCAGTTCATCTACTTTAGTCCAACTGTTACTAAAGAACATGATAAGATGTCTCAACATTCTGCTTGCAGCACAGTACTGACACGCCTATAGCCCTACTGAAACACCAGACAATGATGTGCGATATGTAGCTTAGGGACATGGCATTTCAAATCACAAATGAACCAAACAAATCAATTTAATTAAAAATAAAAATTAAGCCTTTCAGCCAGACACAGGAAGAAGTCCAACTGACCCGTAGACTGTGTTCCTATCATTAATGGGGTATTGATGGCTATTACAGTACACACTCTACTGTAAATAGTGTGTGATGAACTCAATGGATTTGGTTCGCTTGATGACACGCCCAACTCGGAGAGGTGAAGGGAGTCAGAGCAGCATTTTCCACCGTGATGTCAATATCAATTACTATCAGCACATAACATCCAAGCAAATGTCAATTAACCTTCTGGGAACAGAAGCAGAAAGGCACAAGCTATGCAGTGGTAATTATATATATATATATATATATATAGTGTGCAACAGAGCTCTGTTGGCAATAAGAACAGTCTTGATTTTCAAAACATTATGGCATTTGAAAACAAGCATTGGCATCTTAATATATATAGGCTTGTGGTTACACTATATTAACATGATGATAAATATTTCTGCAGGTGGCCCTGCATTTAGCAAGTTACAGTTTAGCCTCCCTCTTGGCCTAGCAAATGCCAGACTGCACTCAGTCAGTCTGCCACCAAGGTTTTGAGTAGGCACATTCTCCTAGCAACATGGCCTAGCCTCCTAGCCTGTTTAACTGAGCCAATAGGCTCAACAATAAGCGATTGTAGCAATGGTGCATTTGTGTCTGTATTGATAACATTCCAGATGTACCCGTTGCTATGGAAAGCAGGATAAACTAGATTTCCAAAATTCAGAATCTAAACTTTTCAGTAATCAGAGTCACAACTGTTCCTTTTATCTAATTCCAAGTTTGCATTTATAAATAGATGCTATTTTAACATACCAGGGTTTACCGTGTGTGTGTGTAACGCGTTTATTTGATAAAGTTAAATATAACACTGCAGCTTAGAGTAATTTGAAACATAACTGTATTGAATGTAATCGCTTATATTAGCTTGCTTACACTGACATGACAGTGTTGTCACTAATGCCAGTCAACATGTCACAGAAGAATAAAAATATAATGTACCTTTGTCATCCTCGTCAATTCTCAGAGCAACTGATATGTACTCAAATGCTTGTTTGTGGTGGTTTCGAATCCGCTCTCCGCTGTCCGGCTCGCACACCTTAACATGTTCGTCTCCAGTCCGATGTTTGGTTCTGGCAGCCATGGCACGAGACAGCCGCTCGCATAGCCATGCGAACAGTACGCCGAATTGCATGGCGAAAACACGCAGCACTGCAAACAACGCCAGTAGTGGGTAGGAGAAGAAGAACACATTTCGCTTATGTAGTGACACCTGGTCGCATGTGTCTCCATCGGTTGTCGACCCTACGACACCTCGCTTCTTTCTGCTGCCTCTTCCTCCCGGGGAACTCATTCAACCGACGATTTGCTATTTCATCCATAACATAACGGTCTTGTATTTTGCTCACGTTGCCTCTCAACTACGCTTGCGTCTACGGTGGGAACATAATCTAAGGCCTGGTGGTCGAATTGTTGACTAAGGTTGGCAGAATCGGACAGGGCGGTAACCAACAATAGCCTAAAAGAGGAGAGGCACGCGCACGCTTGTCCTACAGGGACAGTACGTAACTGATATCAAGAGTTTACGTCCATTACGCACATTGCGTAAATACTAACAACAAACATGGCGGATGGTGAGTGAAATTATTTGCGTTTATGTGTATTTTTTGTGGGTTTCAATATTATTATCCTACATCTAAGCTTAACAGTATCATTCCAAGTTTTCTTATATAGGGTTGATTTGTTATATTCAGTCTGTTCTATCGTTAACGTCCCAGCCCAAACCTAGCACTGTAACTTACCCGCCACTTTAATTCATATTCAAGTGTGTCAACTAGCCTGCTTTTGTAGGGTACGAATGGGTGGAAATGTTTGCTTTGTATGTAACTAGTTCATTTTAGCAACTGTGACAGAACCTAATCTATAATTACTGTGTAACTTTTGTTATAGCTAAACGTTAAAGGTTGTTGATATGTTGTTGATATTGTTTTATTGTATGTCTTCCTCAAATGTTACTGTACACTCTTAACGTAATCTGACATTCATCTTATGTTTCAGATCACACGGACGCAGACCAATCTATGGAGGGACACACTCCAGTAAGTATATATCCTGCTTCTATCTCAATTTAGATTGTTTCAAAGTCAGGATTATTTAAATATATAATTATCTATTTTAGGTGGCTGAAAACCCCCATGCTGAATATGGCCTGACAGAAAACATCCAGGTCTGTAGAACCCCACAAATCAGAGAAGTTAAAAGATTCCAAATAAAGCCCTGACTAAATGTTTAAAGCCAGATCAACGTTCTTCTAATCAGCTCCCAACATATTTATAGGAAATTGCAGCAAGCCCAGTGTTAAACATAATACAGTTGACTGTATGACGTAAGCACATGTACAATTGGCAGTTGTTGGTTCTCATGTTCCCGGGAACTTTAGTCATAACTTGCAAACATGTTCAATATTTATGGCCAGAAATCGACCAACAGTCAAGTGTGAGTAGTGCTCAGAGCACATTTGGTCAATATCCCTGCCAGCTACACAAAACTAATAACATTCTCTTTATAAACCACACATGTTCATTTATCTTGGTCTCTCTGTCACACACAACCTAGCTGATTTAATAGGCTGTGATGCAGGTTGTATTTCAACTTGTTCTTACCTCCACATCTTTCTGCAAAATCGTGAACTACATAAAGTGGTAGTTTGCATGTCTTTACCAGTGTTCTAGTAAAATGCACAAATATTAGGAATGTTAATCTAAGGCATTTCTGTATCCCCACTTCCTCTTCCACCACCTGGAGTGTAGAGAATAGCGGAAAATGAGAAAGCCAACGCAGAGAAGGTCTCCAAACAGAAGGTGGATCTGCAGTCCCTCCCCACCAGGGCGTATTTGGATCAGACAGTGGTGCCCATACTTCTCCAAGGGTTATCTGTGCTGGCCAAGGAAAGGTATGCACAACCATTCGGATTTGGCTACTGTCTAGGCAGACCTACTGAGGAGTTATTGTGTCTGGTCAAGTGCAGAATTGCAAAGTGAATATAAAAAAAATAGGGAGGAGAGAATTTATGTAAAATATATTTGCCTCTCTCCACTATCTTCTCTTTCAGACCCCCAAATCCTATTGAATACTTAGCAGCCTTCCTTCTCAAGAACAAATCACAGTTTGAAGATCGAACTTAGGCCCCTGGAGGGATTAAGAATTTGCACTATGAGGCCAAGTTGGAATTCAAGAAAATAGTTGTGAATTCTTTGGTTGCAAATGTTACTGGGTTGTTTTTGAAACCAGAATAAAGATCGCCTGCTAGGAAATATGGTACTCTTATTTTAGTGCTGGACTAGTTGTTCATTCTTGAATCGTGGTAATTGTTGTCCCTTGAAAAAACACTTGACGTTCAATGTATTTAACTCTTCAGTAGGACATTGTAGACCTTTGTATTGCAAAACATCTGCATTCTAGAAACTGCTCCCTGCTTGGAAAGTATTTGTTTTGTGATTGACTGAAACATATTTGGATCAATAAAAACAAAGGCAAGAAAATGTATTTTCTTTAATTAGTATGTGTCCCTCAGTAAAATACAACCCTGTTTAACCAAATGCAATGATGTGCAAATCATTTATTCCTGTATTTAACTGAAAGTAATGCACAGACAACATATCAAATGTTGAAACTGAGAAATTATGTTTTTGGAAAAAGACACGCCCATTTTGAATTTGATGCCAGCAACAGGTTAAAAACATTTGAGACTGGCATGTTTACCACTGTGTTGCATCACCTCTTTAACAATACTCTGTAATCGTTTGGGGACTGATGAGACAAATTGCTGTAATTTTGAAAGTGAAATGTATTCCCATTCTTTCTTGATAGAAGATGACAGGTGCTCAACAGTTCGGGTGTTGTATTTTTGTTTCGTAATGCGCCAAATGTTTTCTAAGGGTGACAGGTCTGGACAGCAAGCAGGCCAGTTAAGCACTCAGACTCTTAATACGTTGTGTGATGCGGTTTGGCATGGTTTTGCTGAAATAAGCAAAGTTCCCTGAAAAATATGTCTGGATTGCAGCATATGTTGCTCCAAAACCTGTATACAATTAAGTCTGTAAATATTTGGACACTGACTCAATTTTCCCAATTTTGTCTTTGTGCGCCACCACAATCGATTTGAAATGAAACAACTAAGATGCTATTGAAGTGCAGACTTTCAACTTTAATTTCAGGGATTGAACAAAAATATTACATGAAACGTTTAGGAATTGCCACCATTTTCATACACTGTGCCATAATTTCAGGGGCTCAAATGTAATTGGACAAATTAACACCATCAAATAAAATGAAATTTTTAGTACTTTGTTAAGAATCGTTTGCACGCGATGACTGCTTGAAGTCTGCATGGACATCACCACACACTGGGTTTCATTCTTTGAGATGCTTTTCCAGGCCTTTCCTGCAGCTGTGTTCAGTTGTTGTTTTTTCATGGTTCTTTCTGCCTTAAGTATTTTCTTCAGCAAGGGAAATTCATGCTCGATCAGTTTGAGATCAAGTGACTGACTCTGCTATTACAGAATATTCCACTTCTTTGACTAAAAAATCTTTTGCTGTATGTTTTGGGTCATGTCCTGTAAAGTGAAGCGCCGTCCAATCATCACTGAATTTGTCTGAATCTGAGGAGACAATATATCCCTATATACTTCAGAATTAATCTGTCTGCTTCTGTCTTCATCAATAAACACTAGTGACCCAGTGCCATTGGAAGCCATGCAGGCCCTTGCCATTACACTTCCCATGCCGATAATGAGCTGTCCCTAACTTTCTCCATACTTTTTTCGTATCATTCTGGTACAGGTTTATCCCAGAACTGGGTTGGCATTTTTAGATGTTTTTTGGCAAAATCTATTAAGAATTTTCAATTCTTTAGGCCAGTGCTTCCCAATCCTGGTCCTCGGGACCCAAATGTGTGCACGTTTTTCTTTTTCCCCTAACACTCACACACCTGTTTTTAATGTTGCCCTACCACCGTAATATCATCGAGCCACTCTGGGGAGATCTCAAACAACGTGCAGTTCATGCAAGACGACCAATGACTTTGCATTACCTAGAGGCATTTTGCAAAGACGAATGGGCAGCTATACCACCTACAAGAATTTGGGGACCTCATAGACAAATATTACAAAGACTGCACGCTGTCATTGATGCTAAAGGGGACAATACACAGTATTAAGAACTAAGGGTATGCATACTTTTTCATCCTTTTCTTTGTTGACATGTTTTGTTTTATGATTGTGCCATTCTGTTATGACCTACAGTTGAAGGTGAATCTCAAAAGAAATTAAATATGTGTTTTGCCTACTCATAAATGTTTTCTTTACAAATGGTACATATTACCAATTCTCCAAGGGTATGCTAACTTTTGAGCACAACTGTAACAACTGCTTTCATCAAGATTGTGTAGGATTTGTGCCCCGTAGCCCAAAAAATATTCAAAATGTTTACAAGGGTATGCACACTTTTGAGCACAACTGTATTAAAGAGCTGTAATTCATAAACCCCTCATCAAATTTGGATGTGAATACCCTCAAATTTAAGCTGAGAGACTGCACTTTAAGGTTTCACTGTAACGTTGGTAAACAGCCAAACTAACAACTAACAACTCCAATTATTTCTGGACCTAACTGTATATTGTTCACCCCCATCCTAAAGAAATCTGGACTAGACAACACCATCCTTAACAATTTCCACCCCATCTCCAACCTCCCCTTCCTAGCAAAAACTCTTCAAAAGATTGTTGCCTCACAGCTCCAAGCCTACCTCCTAAAAAATTACCTATTTGAGCCTCTGGTTTCCAGCCAATCCATAGCACAGAAACTGCACTCCTCAAAGTCGTCAATTGCCTCCTCTCTGCTGATGCTGGTTCCCTCAACATCCTGGTCCTCCCTTTGACCACCAGATTCTGCTCAACAGGCTCAAGGGGTTGGATGCTGAGTGAACTGCACTCACCTGGCTCAATTCCTATCTCACTAACCAAACCCATTTCATTTCACTCAAATGCCTAAACTCCGACTCAGCTACAGTCACTCAACGTGTCCCCCAGGGCTCAGTACTTGGTCCCCTACTCTTTATCAACTACATCCCTCCCCTTGGTCAAGTCCTCCACCACTTCAATCTAAATTTCCACTGCTATGCTGATAATACACAAATATATCTAGCCACCAAATCTCTCACCAACCCACCTCTGACCCTTATTAAATCCTGTCTGACTGCAATAAAAGCATGGATGAAGGACAACTTCCTCAAACTAAACAGTGACAAAACTGAACTTCTACTCATTTGAACCAAATCCACCCTCACCAAAACTGGCATTTTCAATCTCAGCATCAATGACACTGTTGTCTCTCCATCCTCCAACGCACGTAACCTTGGCGTCATTCTGGACTCTACACTCTCATTTGATCAGCCCATCAAACTGTAAAATATTTGTTCTTCCATCTACACAACATTGCCAAACTCAGACCTTCCCTCTCCCATCCTGCTGCTGAAACCCTAATACATGCAAACCTCCCGTCTTTACTGCAACTCCCTTCTCACCAGCATCAAATCTACATCCCTCCATAAGCTTCAAATGGTTCAAAACTCTGCTGCCAGACTACTCACTCAAACCAAGTCCCGACAGCATATCACCCCACCCTCTATGTGTTACACTGGCTTCCTATCTCCCAACACATCAACTACAAGATCCTCCAATTGACATATAAAGCCCTAAACAATATCGCCTTCTTCCATATCATCCAACACACACACTCCGTTCCAGTACTGCAGGCTACCACATAATCCCCAAGCCTAAGCTCAAAGGCTTTGGTTACAAGGCATTCTCTCTCCCCAAAACCATCCATGACTCTGGGACTATCCCCATCTTCCAGCAACACCTCAAGCCTACCCATAGCCATGCCAAATCCAAAACTCTCAATCTTTTCTCATGGTATTTTTTTGTTTCTGTTTGTTTTCTGTTCCTGAGGGCTTGAAGACCACGGCCATCCAATATTGGTTTTTGGCCTTATCCCTTGCGTAAAGATTTGTCTAGATCCTCTAAATCTTCGAATGATATGATGTACTGTAGATTATGAAATCCCCCAACTCTTTATGTTGAGACCGCCTGTGCAGTCTTCGACAGAGTGGTGAACCCCTCCCCATCCTCACTTCTGACAGATCCATCCCCTCTGGAATGATCTTTTAACACCCAATCATGTTACTGAGCTGTAGACAATTGACCTCATTAGTTGTGATATTCCACCATGTTTAGTTTTTTAGCATTACACCACCTTTCAAATCTTTTGTTGCTCCGGTCCCAACTTTTTTCATACATGTTGCTGGAATCAAATTCGGCGTGGGAATATATTTTTCAAGAAACAATAAAATGTCTCAGTTTAAACATTTGATCTGTTGTCTTTGTACTATTTTTATTGAATGTAGGGTTTAAATTAATTGAATTTAGTTTTTATTTACATTTTACACAGCGTCCCAACTTTGAGAATCAGGATGGTATTTGTTGTTTCTGACATGAAAAATAAACATTTACGTTTTACGGGGAATCTGACTGTGATAGTCTACACAGTAAATTAGAGACTGACAGATAATAGTTTGGTTTCCGAATGCAGGGTCACTGTGAGTGTTAGTTTAAATTAAAAGACAATAACACTCAGCCTATGGTTTTTTATCAGTTTATGACCTTAGACTTCAGCTTGACAGCCCAACCTCAGTTTACTTAAAATGTTTATTATGTCCATTTACTTTAACACCTACAATATGATGCAATGTTGAAAATCTGTATTTTCATATTACTAAAGAATGCATACATTCAATATTCCATTGTATTTTTTATTCTAAAAGTTAATGTCAAATATCTCAAATGTAATTTAAGAAACACCCTTTTTATATTGCCTTGGTGATTTGTGCTCCTGACAGTATTTTAGTAGTACAGTACCCAGTTATTACAAAGAAAACTGTACACAACAACAACAAAAAGGCAGCAAGGACAATTTAAGTGTATTAAGATAAAAAGATAAAATCTAAATGTTACAATTATTACATTCTATAAATATATATATTTTTTATATAAAGACTACGCACTCATAGCATGTAAAAGCTATCTATTCAAACAGCAGACAACTAATATTTGTTCAAGCAACCACCAAGTTTTAGTTCACTAGGCAGGTTTCTGAGGACCCAGGTTTATTCAACAAACGCTAAGCAGCAAAAAATAATAATAATATTGCAACATTTAATGGAAACAGTGGGAGACATTTTCAAAATGTTTGAATAAAATCTTTACCATCCCCACCTAGAGGGTACCTACAAACCTCCACACCTACAGCCCGCAAAATTAACAAAAAATCTTTTCATTACAATTTCAAGTTTCACCAAGCTGTTTCAGACCTTTAGGCCTGCATGTAAAACCACAAACAATAAGTAGACTAAGTGCATGAGAAATATTAGAAAGAGCAATGTTAGTGAATTCATGCCTTCTGTCCACCCTGGCCTTAGCCACCTTTAGAAACTGTCTGTGTTGCATACATACTGGGGCCTCTAATAATAAGCAATGTGTCTGAATCTATAATGGATACAATTGAGAGACCATTTTGAGGGACATTTTAGGTTTTTCTTAAAATATATATTTTTCTAGCATTTTATAATATATTTGAAGTGTTGAATGATAGTGTTCAAACAGCTGGATGAACCTCATTTATTTTTTGGTGTAATATCACAAATTGGAAATAAACCATGGCTGGTCATTGTGGCACTGTTTGGTAATTGTTTCTAAATGTCAATAAACAAAATGTTGGTCAAGTTCATGGAAACGTTGCTAGTAATACTGAGATGTTAAAACCAAGACTGGAATATAAACATATGCAAATCATATCAGTTTGGATTCCAGGCTAGTTAGGAATGGCATGCTTCACGTTTATTGACCCTTCTCTTGAGCTATTTAATTCTAGAAATATATCTAGATTCCCCTCCTTAACGCAGACTTTTGCTATCAGTGGGGAACTGTAACACTGACCCAGAAATCAGAGTTGAGGGCCATTCCTTTACCAAATGTGGCAACTAAGCAGCCATGAACAGAAGGAGGGGTTAAGATTTTACTTCTATTTGGATAAAAGCTAACAAAAAGAATCCCACACAACACACTTATTAAATACATTCCTAGCCTTTTTTCAATATTATTTTTGAATTAGTGATTATCAGGATGCCTAAATTAA
The DNA here is from genome assembly GCA_016801105.1 of Esox niger. Lineage (NCBI taxonomy): Eukaryota > Metazoa > Chordata > Actinopteri > Esociformes > Esocidae > Esox > Esox niger. Next base: position 34,548 of record JACXGJ010001663.1, read on the forward strand.
TCTGCAATTTAAGATACGCTTGCTTTGTCCTATTCGTTTAATTCAGATAATTTATTGTAGTGTAATCGTTTTTTTCATTTATACCTTGTTTAATTTAATCAAGGAAAATTACTCAATAATGAAGCACAAAATATTTAATAAACTATCATTGAAATCTCGGTTTCTTCCCTCAAAGGGCATTCAAAAGATAATTTAGAAATTAGGAAATGAAACTTGTTCAGGGATAGAGAAACTTGTGTATATCATTTTTGTGTCTCAGAAAACTTTGTCTAAAGTTTCTGCTGTTACTAAGTAGCATTACTCCTATGACTGAACGTCTTTGAGAAAGCTAGTTTGCCAGCTGTTCTAGTAGACCTCCAGTTATTGTTCTAATGCTAGTTTTCATTGGCTCACAAAACTAATCTCCAGAGACATAAAATACTGTCCACATGTTTATCTGACTCTGGGGGACTAGATAGAAATTCCTCATTGCCAACATCCTGAACGATTTCTTTAAAAACCACTAGCCATAAGCATAGATTTGTCGGGGACTATGATCTTCTTGTGAAAAAACAGTGATCAACTTTGGAAAAAAGAAACAGTTGGTTGATTGGAAGACCTACACCTACTTCAAATGAACAGATCAATTATGTCAAGTACAATTGATCCTGATAATTCACAATATTCTGTTTCCAACCTGTGTCTTATAGGAATGGACCTATCCAATGGAACGGACTTGATGTCACGCCATCTTTGTCAAATAACAGCATACACTGACAAATACACCAGTCTTCTATATGTATTTTCTGCCACGTTGGAGGCCACATGAGACAATCCCTGAAGCATTCAACCCTTGTTTGTGGTGACCACATACCCGTTAGCAAAATATACACTATGGCCTGATTAAAAAGCAGTTTGTCACCCCCCTTCTCAAATCCTCAGACTACCACTGGTGGAAAACACTAACAGAAGAATGCAGTTGTGTTCCATTGAACTTTGACCACAACCCCGAGGGGGAGTCAGATGTAAAACTGGTGGGCGGCTAGATTGTCCATAAAGGGTCGGACAAGGTTGTCTGTAGAGAAGTAGAAGACCAGGCCGAATGTGATGGAGATGGGGAGGGCCGGGAGGGCCTTCTTGAATATTGCCAGCAGCAACAGAGTCAGGCAGAGGCCCTGTTAAAAGACAATAAGAATCAATTAAAAGCCCTTTTGAGATTAGCCAGCCCACCAAATACGCTAGCCATCATCGGTTATTACAAATGAAACAGCCTTTCCATGTTATTACGGACCCCGTTGTACCCACTTATTATTAACATTCGGCCAGAGTATCAAATTAAGTAGCTAAAACTTCTATAAAAAATAAAAATAAAAGTCAACAACATGTCGACCACTGTTAGACGACAAAACATTTTCATTTTGGGGGATCTGCTTCAGGGGGTCTAGTTGAAACACTCACTATGAGAATGGCCACAAAGCAGGCCAGTGTGGTGTTCCAGTCTCCTCCTGTGGCGGCAGCCTTCCCCACAAGCACACTGTAGAAGATGAAGTCCCCCAGTCCCAGCTTCACTCCTCCTGAAGACATTTTTACATTTGCAAAAATATATTGGAAGACCTTTAGAGAAAACGAATGGTCTGCTTTGGACACAGTATCATTCAATCTGTTTTAGATTATACAGATGTGACTAAGCATTTGGGCTTGTGTGAATTACGCTACATTTTCCGAGATGTACCGGAAAAGACTCAAAAAGATAGATTATTTTGTAAACTCGCACATATTGACAGCTTGATACATCTTTTCGATAGAGCCCCACCAGAGATTTTGCAAGTGTGAAGACAACGGTCATAACTGCAATTTTCTGTGCAGTGTGCACATAACACTTGATTTTCCTGCATACACATCTCCAGGTGGCACGTTTCAAACATGCTATCGCAAATTTTGTGTAAATGCTACAGATATTATTATTTAAACCGAAATAAAGCTATCTAGCGTTTTATTCTTTCTTGTAATTTAAACAAGCCCTTAGGGCTGAATGTTGATGAACATTCAGAAATAACTCACGGTCTTCCTCATCTTGCTCTTCCTCAGTTGAGTAGGCCCTGTTCATCCCTGGTGACCCTTGGGTCTCTGGCTCAGCCCTGTCTCTCGCTAGGGCATCGCTCTCCCCCTGATATCCCTCCTCGTCTGAGAAAACAAAACCAGAAACGGATGTTATTCACTCAATCTTCTGAATGGGTACATTCAATGACTTGTATTCAACGTTCACTTCCACACACATTAAAACATATTCCAAAGTTAAACTGTTTGAAACACACCAACCAAAAAGTAACTCCGGTTGAGATTAGGAAAAGACATGACTGTTAAAGCCAATGGGTTAGAAGTGAATACAACAACACACACCTGTATCTTGACTTGCGCGCTCTGCATTTCTTGCCGGGTTGGCCATCCCAACCATCCATATCATGGCGGCTAAAAGCAAAATTCAAATTTATTTTATCAGGGAACTGTTTTGCAAGACTAAACAAAAACAGCTTAAAGCAAATATTGCTTAAATCTGAATTCAATTCACCCCATCAAACCATTTTTTGGGTGATAATGAACGAAACCCTGTACCTACATGAATATATGAGTGCAGGGAAGATGGGTTCGTTACGTTCCTGTGCAGTCTCAACAAGCATCCTCAGAGGGCCTTTGGGGGACAAGACTGCAACCAAATCTGCAAAGGACATCCGTAGGAATTCAGAAAAACATTTCTGCTTGATGAAATCACATTACGACTCAGTCTTACATCTTTGATCCTCGGTGCTAGTAGTGGCCCAGGCGGACCACTCGGGCAGGTACTTGATGAACCCAGGAGTATTGTGAAAGGGTAGTGCAAAGTAGCTGAGCTGGAGATTTTGTTCTGCTCCAAGCGTCTGAGCGAGCAGTGTCATTGAAAACACAATGGCTTGGCAGGATGTCACACGGAGGACATCATACGAGTCTCCCGAGCTCACATTCTGATAGACAGTTGCACTGCTCATAATAAAAGGTCAATAAAGCAGCTACTTCCACCCCAAATAAAAAAAAAATTGAATCCTGTTCAGAAACAACCAGTTGCATTTACCCTTCTAGGCTATTTACATAGATTTACATGGAAATAAAGTCATTTGTAACGAGATGATCACCAGAAGTGTTTCTTGCTGTGGGAGGAATGTTGTTGAGCGGGGTGAGGGATTGGTTAGCCCCCTGATTTTAGACAGCAAACTATATCCAAGCACTATATTTTGCTAGAATTTTGGAAAAATATTGTTGATGGGGAGGCACATACAGGCAGCTAGGTGACCTCCTCTTCGTCAGTCATTTCCTTTCATCCTCTCAACTCTCCTATTCCCTAGTCAGCAAAACTTGATTCTCCTAACATCAGTGTTTGTCAATAAAACTGGGTATACAATGGTGGCAAAAAGATTGATTACTACATATAAATGAGGTGAGAATAATTTGTAAACTGAATAGTTAGCCAATTAACGTAGTCAGGCAAACAAACTGGTAACGTTAACATGCGTTCCTCTGGCGACTGGCATGATCTCTTTCCCGATTAAGAGGCATACACACTGAAATAATTAGTTTATCACACTGGGAGAAAAACAGTTGTCTGCATAGGTGCTTCCGACTACTGTGACAGTTCAATCTGTAGTTCTCAAATTGCATACAGAAAATACCACAACACGCTGAATACCCTTACAATGGTGTCATGTAAAATGCCTAATTTGTACGTGAACATTTGATGACTGTTTCGTTATTTATTCTTGACACGATGGGCCGCCACAGTAAAACGAACGCAGCCGAGTCACCGATCAACAAACAACGGATTCACACCAAATCATTTTAAAATCCACACGGTGACCAGAGTGGAGCTAGAAAGCGACGTCAAACAGTGGAAACCAAGCCCGCTCACCGTAGATGGAGATGGCTCCCAGGATGACCCAGGCGGACCACTCGGGCAGGTACTTGATGAACACCAGGGCCATGAGGGCCGAGATGACGATGAGGTAAGCCTGTTGAAGCTGAAGGGGACCCTTCCAGTGAATGCAGATCATGCCGACTGCTCCGAAGTTCCAGATGATCATGGCCACTGTGGGATAGTCCATGGCCACATTGTAGGTTTTAAACACCTCCCTGGAGATCAGGGCAAGAGACGTTAAATCGAAGCGGATTCAAAGTGCCTTTAAAACTCAAGCATTTTTCATGTTTTCATCTCAATGACGACCAGCGTTAACCTTTCCTTATGTTGTATTCTGAAATCAATAATGATGCTGGCGATTACAGCAAATTCACACAACTTTGTAATTATTTATGGATAAGAAAGTCACATTAAACTGTTGAGGTGTTCCCACCCACAGTTTGAGGCAAGCGCTCTGATTAGAAAATCTATATATTTTTTGAAAAGTGACTCAATATAGTAGTGCGGTAAAATTGCTGCTCTGTGGCAAAATATTTTTACGAGATTCCCAGTGTTCACAGACAGAAATGGAGGCAGACAACACACTAACAAGTTCAGCCATTTAATCTGCAGTATCTGTTCCCCTTTCCTGTATGAGACACAGACATTGACGTAAAGCTGAAATGCACTTCCAATTTCTGAAATACAAACGCTGGAACATTGCCATACGTTATGACTGGCCAAAAACCCCAGGAAGTGGCTACTTACCCTAGATACATGAAGCTGAACCAGAAGAGCAGCATCAGCGAGGACAGGATGAGCCACCCATGGATGAACTAAAAGGAAAACAAACCACAACATACAGAATCAGAATCCTAGGGGCCTGTTCAGGAGGATACATTGAAATGTTCAGCCAGAAACGGATGGCACAGAACCAACCCCGATCTGCCAGAGCTCCATTTTTATTTCCGGCTGAAACGTTCAGGTTTTGTGTCACTGAATGCTCCTTCGGTCTGGCTCACCTTGTAGCAGCGGTACTTGTAGAGTACGACCAGGAAGATGGTCATGAACACGATGACACTGATCATGATGATGGTGTTGAGCACCGAGTTGAGCAGCCGTTCGCCCACCGTGTCCGTGTCCTCTGTGAACGGCGTGTAGATCCTGACAGGGCCAGAGGAAAGTCAACCATTGGGAAATCAATGTAGAGCTGACAATAAGCACACAGCAAAAGCTCCTAGGTACACACCTAGTATCAGCTTCCCCCTTGTGGTGATCCTGACCTCAACAGTGAGAGGGGGAAATGACCTGACCTCAACAGTGAATGGGAGAAAACATGACTGACCCTACATCAGGGTCTAGGGGCAACTTCACCCGACATTTCCATAAAACAATTGATTACAACTGGCAGTCAATTACAATTGATGTGGGCAACAAGCCACATCAATTTCAGGCAGGGAAACTCTGACAACTGCTGGTGTAAAAAGGTCTTTATAAAATACAGATTGATATATTTATTGAATTTACCGGCGTGCTACCATCCTGTAGGTTTTGGCTTCATCCTACTAGAGCAGAACTTATTCTACCCAATCAATCATCTGAATAATGCCTGTTATAGTAGGATGGAGAAATCCAGTAGTTTTGTGCAATCATTCTACACAGTGGCAAAAAGTGGTGGAATGTTTAAATGAAACAGGTTCTGAATTTTACACTACGTTATTGCAGGACGGGAGGAAAAACCTGCCAACCCAATAACTCACCATGGGGACAAAAGGTCTCCCCTAATTTAGTGTTATTTCCGGCTTAGCTTGTCCTAAAGCATTGGGAAATTCCTTGGGTAACTCATGAAGATGTTTGTTTACAAAGTTTCAAATGTGTTAGTCAGTGTCAGATCAAGGGAATTCATTATGAAGTTGTAAGAAACACCTAATCACAATGTCTGGCCTAGAAGTGACATATTTCACATTACACCAGCAAATGATAAACAGCAAATGTTTTAAGAATGGTTTGAACGGAACATCACCCTTCTTATCAAGCAAATTCAAGTAGTCCTTCCCCGTGAATGTCAATTTTCTTCCACCCAACGTAGACCGAATGTGACCCAACATGGGCTACCAAACAGAACTAATGGGGGGAAACCACTTACAGTTGTTGTCCGTTTTTCTCTGTGTAGAAGCTGACCGACTTAATGGTGGCCACCACCACCACCATGCAAAGGGTCACTGGGACGAACAGCATGATGACGTGTTTGGCACCGTACTTCAGCGTGAGTTCCTCTTCATCATCCTGGCTTACGGGCTCCCGCTCCACCGCACTCCTGTCCAGGACGGGTGGCTCCCCTGAATGCTCTGGGGCAACCGGGTGTCGCTGCGAAGCAATGGAGCCGAATGAAAAAGGGTCAAATGGTCTCTCGGGACAGGCATTAGCTTGCTAGGTACATTTTCACCTCACTGGGAAGGTAGTCAGGAAATGGATCTACGCAATAATATCTAAGTTGATATAAGCATGGGCAATAGCAGTATCGCTGCGAAATTGTCCAAACAAACTTGTAAAAAAACATTTTCTATGAGAGGAGTCATATTTGCCAGTCTGTAATATGGGGAGGTTATGACAGACATTAAACATTTTACCCACTAATTTAGGTTAGGCTTTCACTAAGTTCATCTGAATTTTATGATCTCTGGTAGCTTGTTAACATAATTACTGTATTACAGAAAGGCCAACTGAAAATAGTTGTAGCTGTGGCTCTCGTCATCACAAGCACCCGAGTTGTAAATCAGTGATTTACTTCAAAGATTGTTCATCAATTCACCTCAAACCCTCCTGGCCTCAAAACATTTGATCTCCAAGGGGAGAGACCCTCTAAACATGGTTGAGGAGGTACAGATGCATGCAATCACAAATAACAACTCAGATTGAATTATTGAAAGGAATCAAAATCCCCTTTGTGGAAAAAGGCACGAGCATAACAGCGCAGAGGATACCTACCCTTTTGGGCTCCATGTCGGTAGGCTGGGCTTGGTCTTGGTAGGATGGCACAAACGGTATCTCGGATGCAACCAGAGCTGTCCTCTCATTGTAGGAGTCCTCTTCACTGTCTGAGGTATTCATGAATGGAACGTTTGCAACGGTAGAGGGACACAGCTGCAAAATGTGATAGATCAGTCAAAAAAAATGTTGCGACGTTAGGCAGAAGCTACAACTTTACCCTTTCAAGCCCAGCAGGCTGTCCTCCAACTGTTGAAAACTGTTGATATTTAAAAACGTACACTTAAATTGCATAAATAATTTGGGTTCCTTCATCTAAACGACGCCTAAATTCTGTACTATAGTTTGAATAGACTGATATATTGCATTTTCTTATTGACAAGTGAGATGTGGTGTTAGCTTGCTGTTTGGCTAGCTTGCTAGGTCCTAACAGGCTTATAGCAACAGGAGAATAAGCTTTACGTACTATATCAAAGTAAGCGTTGGAAAGTTTCAAATTACCTTTTCGATCCTTAATTTGACATCAACAAAACCACGAAAAATTTGTCTATTCTCGGAAACAAGAGCGTCTGCAAAAGCAGTTGCTCCTTTCCGACGATGATAACAAGGAAGTCATCAGCTGATTCAGGGTGCACCACGTGATCCGTGTTTGCCACAAGTGTCTTCCTATTTTTAACGTTCAGGAATCAATTGTACAGTATTATGGATACAATAACAACTGATTATACATTCAAATAAAACATTGCAAAATTAATCATTCATATGAAACTAATTATAGCATTGACATTTGCATTTTTTTATTAACGAATTAAGCTGGACAGTAGGCCTGCCTTTCATATTATTTTAACACGGATGTAAAGTTGGTTTTATATTCAGAGATTCAACAGACATTTGAACAGACATTCGAAGCAAACATAAGCGTCAAAGTCACTTGAATTCTTCAACGATAACTTTTACTGACTTATCAAGATATTTTATATTAGGTTGGATTGTTTCACAAGCGTTTATTTGATCAAACAATCAAGCATAGATTTTATACACATTCTATAACATTGAAAAACACAATTACATCGGAATACCCTTTTCAAAAAGTATCACAGAAACTTCATTCCAAGTTCTAAATATTTTGGAAAAGGCTGCACATCACCAACAACCTTTAATTTAATCGAAAATAGCACATTTATATTTTAAACAAAGTTTCAAACTTTGAAAATTGCAATAACTTTTTCAAACATTTTTATAGAAACCTCATTCCAATTTCAAAATATTCTCCAGTAAGCTGGACAACTTTTAAAACCTATACATTTATCGATAAAGTAAACTTAGATTTTCAACACATTTTCAAACTTTGAAAATTACAGCTGTATTGTTGTAATAAGGGAGTGAAACAACATTACAGGATAATAGAAAATCCATATTTTGGATCAGGGCATGATGACATCACACAGGTAAATCAAGATTGTGTAAGGGAAAGTGATGACAAGGAAAAAGAACAATCAAGATGATAAAAGGGAAAGTGATGACAATGAAGTATTTCTATTTGATGAGAAAATAATGACAGAGAAGAAGTCAGTGCATTTGATGAGAGGGAAATTAATGACAAAGAAGACATTGAAGATGATGAATTGGAAAGTGATAACAGAGAAGACATTGAAGACCAAAAGACGGAAAGTGATGACATTGAAGAAGTAATTCTATTTGATGAGAGGGAAAGTAATGAAAGTGATCCATTCCGAAGTTGATCAAAGTACATGCCTCCAAGATGATGTGATATTAGAATTTATACTGGCACAAAGAATCATCAAAGATGTGAAAAGCTCAGTAATTTTTGTCTGGGGTATATTCAGCACTTACAATTGTATCCTTTCACTGTCCACTTGTATTCTGAGACAAGCCTTATGACTGCTGTTTTCTATTTTCGGTACAGAAAGCCTGTTATGATGTACTTGGATGCTACAGGGGGTGTTGTATGCAGGAAACATAATCAACCAAAAAGGGTATTTGACACAAGGCAGAACTGTGGGCCTAAATGTGGAGGCAGGACAGGATCCGTACAAAGAATGATAGAGCAGGGGAAAAGGCAATCTCGTAGGGGCCGGAACCTCAGGAGACATCGCACCGCAAAAGCCTGATGGCTGTCAATAAGACAGGGAAGAGGGGCGGGCCTTGGAACAGGAGACAAGGCACAGTGAGAGACCGGTTTTAGATGAGACACATGAAAGTTGGGGTGAGCATGGAGGGAGCGAGGCAACAGTGACCTAACAGCCGAGTGACTGAAGACCCGGGCGATCTGAAAGGGCCAGATGAAACGGGAAGATAGCTTGCTGCTTTCCACCTGGGGTGGCAGATCCGGGGTGGACAGCCACACCATCTGGCCAACATGGTAACAGGGAGCCGAAGTCCTGCGGCGATCGGCCCTCCACAATGCACCAGACCAGAGATGTGGCCAGGCAGGTGGCAGGGAGAATGGGCTCAGAATCCTGGGGCGCAGTAGGAGGCCAGAACACATGAGAGAGGGTGTCCGGTTTGGTGTTCTTAGAGCCAGGACGATAGGACAGCCTTTAAACTTTGTGACTGCAGCCTTTAAACTTTCTGTAATCCACAATGAGCTGAAGTTCAGGTGATGTTGTCTAACCTGACAGACTGGGGTCGGTTGGTTATGTGGGATCTGAGCATTAACAACTACAATATGAATGTACGTTTCATTGGAAGTGAATGTGCCTAGATAATGAGAACAACAGAAACCTATCTGTTAAGGGTAGCTTAGCATACTGTTGCCGTGCGTGCATGCGTGCTTGCATGTGTGCTTGAATGTGTGCGTGCGTCAGACATCAATAGTATTAGATTTAGGGTTAGTTTAGGTCCGGTTTGAGTGTGTGAAAGAGAAGTTCATTCTAGAGTTGTTATCCCCCATCCTAGTCCCTTGTGGAGTAGGGCTAGGAAGATACCCTGATGTTTACATACGCCCATAAGTAACCCACTTTTATATACACTAGGTTAGAAGCCAGTGGCGGTCGCCCAGTGTTATTGTAGCAGTGAGGTCAGAGTTCTGCTAGGGAACTTTTGGTTAGGCAGGTATACAGGTGTAGTGAAGTACAGGGTCCTTTGTATTTGTTTTCTTTGATTTGACAGACGGCTGGCATTGCCCTACTCCTGCTTGTGTTACCTGCCCTCTTTCCCTATTGTTTGTTACATTGTATGGTTTGTGATTTACTTTAATTAAATACCCAAAACATTGGGCTAGCCCATCAGCCTGGTTGTCCGACTTCCTTCCTTGCACCCTCTACCCCACGTGTTGCTGCTATCACCGGAAGTATACAAGCAGTGGTGTGTTGTGTGTGCCTCGGTAACATCAATCCACCATAACATTGTGAGCACCTGCCTAATATTGTGTAGATCCATGTTTGGGTCCCCCATCCACCCAAGGTTTTCCATCAGAACATTGCCAAAGCATCACACTAGCTCTTACCTTCTTCCCATAGTGCATGCTGGTGCCATGTGTTCTCCAAGTGAGCAATGCACACACACCCAGCCATTTATGTGATGTAGTAAAAGAAAACATGATTCAGACCAGGCCACCTTCTTCCATTGCTCTGTGGTCCAGTTCTGATGCTCACATGTCCATTGTAGACGCTTTCCACAGTGGACAGGGATCCGCATGGGCGCCCCGATTGGTCTGTGGCCACGCAGCCCCATATGTTCTGACACCTTTCTATCAGCACCAGCATTGACATTTTTAGCAAGTTCAGCTACAGTAACTCATCTGTTGGATCGGACCCCATGTGCATCAGTGAGCCTTGGCTGCCCATGACCCTATTGCTGGTTCACCACTTTTCCTTCTTTGGACCACTTTTGATAGGTACTGACCACTGCAGACTGGGAACACCCCACAAGGGCTGCAGTTTTGGAGATGCTCTGAGCCAGTTGTCTAGCCAGAACAATTCTGCAGAGTGGCAACTGAAATCGTCAGGTATCGTCTTGATCTGCAACACTACCAGGAGGACTCTGGACAGGGACCGCAGCGACTCAAGCTGGGTACTCCGCAGGTGTGGGCCAAGACCTCTTGTCCTCCTAAGTTTAAACAGTTAAGACAGCATGAGACAGGGAACATCTAGAAAATGCATTCCTTAGATCTACAAGGACTTATAGTGGAATAGGTGAACTGACCCTACTCTATAATATAGCAACGTAAGACCTTGGGGCTGAGACAGGGTGGTCCAGCGACACTGTGGCTGGGGGGAGGCCCCGGATAGGGCACAGCATACAGGAAATCAATCCACCCACATTGCAAAGCAGCAACCAAAGGGACACCCACCCATAATTGCATGCCTTTTCATACCCACCTAATTTACCCCATTTTCTAACACTTTCAGGTTTGTTAATTGCCCTGATTGATTGTTATTGACAATGACAGGGCCATTATCACATTGACAATTATGTGGAATGATCACATGATGACCTAAATGACACTGTGCATTCATATCTGTCCGACTGAGGCAACAGCATCAGTTTGAATGTAATATTGTCTTCATTCTCCTGTAATTCATGAGAATACATTTCATGAAATGCTAAAACTGCTGAATGATTACAGATCCAATTGAATATTATACCTGATTCACCTGTGCAAATATTTGTGTGATTCATTTTCATTTACCGATATCTGCGTTTGTGTTTATCGGAAATCCTATTTGTTGTGTGTGTGCGCTCCAGGGAACTCTTCATATGCAATATGTTTGAGGTAATATTTAGATTTATTTTTCACAATGTTTTTAAATTTGAAAGCTGTTCTTGAGTTTCATCCTTCTGCCATCAGTCTCAATTTCCTATTTCTCAATTTTTTTATACGCACACATTGCTGAAATTGTGCATGGAGGACCGGACATTCTCACGTGCAGTTAGGTTTTGAGTTTGTGTAGGAACTGGCGTATGCATTCTTTTGTGTCTACGCAATGTTTATAAGTGAGGCCCCAGCTGCAGAGACAGGGGCTGGTCCCCAGGTCATGGAGTTTGTTGACCAGCCTAGAGGGGACGAAAGTGTTGAAAGCCGAGTGGAAGTCTATGAACAGCATTGTCACATAGGTGTTGGTTTTGTCCAGGTGTGTCAGGGCAGGGTGTAAAACTGTGGAGATGGTGTCCTCTGTAGACCTGTTCAACCAGTAGTCAAACTGGTAAGGATCCAGTGTTGGTGGGTGGCAGGACTTTCATTTTATGCTGATGACATTGAACAAGTTCTTGCTCACCTGTCTGATTTCCACCTGTTACAAAAATCCCAAATGGACCATAGGTTGGTAGTAAATGCAAATAAAACAAAAGTACATGCTTTTTTTCTGGGATGACTCTAAAATGACTACCCTAAACAGTTCTTTTACATCAATCAATCAATCAAATGTATTTTATAAAGTCATTTTTACATAAGCAGTTGATGTAAAAATGACTTAATAAAAAGGGCTTTTACAAAACACCCATCCTGACATCCCAGGGGGCAAACTTTCAGATACATCACTGTCTCTTATATGCCCCAGTTTGCTGGGAGTCACTGCCCGCTAGAAGGGCCAGACATTGGTTGGTGTTTTTGTATACGGCAGTCATCCAAAATCCTTCCTGACTATATAAGAGAGAAAATTGATGTTACCAAATACACTCTAAAGACTGGAATGCACTGGCGATACCGCAGGCCTATTCAGAACTAGAGAAAACTGCTTTTAATTATTTTGCCTCACACTCATGGAATGGAATTCATTGCCATCCAGAGTGTTCATTATTGCAAGTAAAATGTTTTAGTCCCTATACAACATTTTCTTTTTACTGTCAATTGTGATTGTTTTTCTGTATGTTTTATTTTGGTTTTATATGTGTTTATATTATTGTAATACAGGGCTCAGTGTAAAATAAACCTTGGTCTCAATTGATTATTTTACACAAATAAAAGTAAATAAATAAACACACAAATACATGCACATATGCTTAACTTAAACATAGCTTATACATTATGTTAATATATCAGAGGGACCCAAAGGGCACCTGTTTGGTAGAGTGACCCATAAGTATCAGAGCTCAGGGGTTACACCCAAATGTAGACTCAGGATGAACAGTACCAAAAAATATTTATTGTTTATGGGAAATGTGGGAGTAGTTTAGGAGCAGGCAGAGGTTTGGTATGTGGCGGTATGAATTGCAGGACAGGGAGATAATAGGCAGACTCGTGGTTGAGGAAAGGCAGGGGTTCGGTACACAGGAGATTGAGATATTATCACTGGGGACATACGGAAAGCAATAAATAGAAAGGACACTTGGCACGAGATGAACTGGCCAAAGGAACAAAGGGCGCATGTGAAATGCATCAGGGATAATGGGCTGATGGGAGACACCTGGTGGGGGTGGAACAGAAGACAACACAGGTTGAAGAGATCAGGCCGTGACAATGGGGGTATTTCAGAAAGCAGGATTAGTGAAAACCGAGAGTCTGTTGACTCTGAGTTGATGGAAACTCTGGTTTGTCCTACTCTTTCACTGAAACCTGCCATCGGAATGTGTCAGACAAGACAGGTCATTTTCTCGAAGAGCTAGAAGAAGCACAAATACTCTGCAGAAGTCGGGAATGAGTAATCAGACCCCGCTTGGATGCTTAATCATTCCCTAATGATTATCAAAAGCTGTGTAAAAAATTAAGAGACCCCGGTTACTATTTTCTTTCCAAAAAGTTGAAAAGAAAGGTTTTGAGTGAGGAACAGAAGCGTTCAATTTGCAGTGTTCTCATGATTTTAACCCTTCTATTCCTCCCTCAAAACCTTATTTTTCAAGTTTCTGGTAACTAATAGAAAAACGTGCAGTGGTCTCTTAATTTTTTTTACAGAGCTGAATTTTCTCTGCCCTCATATTGTTCCTATGATACATGGAGAACATGCTCAGAACAAATTGTTTGTGTTGCAGTTTTCTGTATAACATCGGTGACGCTGAGCATTTATCTATGGCAATCGTCTCTGTCGGGCTGTCAGAGATGTGACTCTAATACTGAAATATTTTCTGTACACTTTGGTAGTGTTCCTAAGTCACAGAGCCACAAGATTCATCAAAAAGAAGTCCACAGTATTGCTGTTATCAGTCTAAGCAGTAATCAGTTTATGTAGTATGAAGCTTTGAGACTTAGATCATTGTTGCTGGTTGAGGAGCCTTATGGCCTGAGGGGAAAAACTGCGAGTCTGGAAATGTGTGCTAAGATGCTCCGGTAGTGTCTACTACCGTATAGACCATAGCCGTGGTTGCTGCATAGTCTTTGATGATGTTCCGTGCTTTCCGAAAGCATTGTGTATGGTAGATGCCTTGCACGGAGGGGAGGTGGCAAATGATGATGCGCTTCGCAGACTTCACCACACTCTGGAGGGGCTTGTGATCGGAGCAGCTGTCGTGCCAGGCAGTAATGCAGCCTAAGAGGGTGCCCTCAATGGTGCAGCTGTACAAGTTGGTGAGCGTAATTCTAGACATGTCAAACTTCTTTAGGCTCCTCAGGAAGTATAGTCGCTTTTGGCCAGTTTTTACTGCCGAGTACGCTTGCTTTTACCATGTGGGGTCATTCATTTAGGCCGGTGCAACCCGATCTGCACATTAATGCTGTGTAAATACTTCACATTCACATAATCTCCTTCATTTACTAATGGAGCTGCGATAGGAATATGAGTGGCATATATGCAGCCAATCCCTGGACACCCTAGAATATGGATTGATTCGTGCTTCAAGTCTCAAAGCTTTATTCTAAATAGACTGCTTACTGCTGAAACTGATACCTGCAATTCTGTGGAATTCATTTTTGATGAGTCTTGTGGGTCTGTGACATGGGAACACTACAAAAGTGTACAGAAAACATTTCAGTGTCACATCTCTGACAGCCCGACAGAGATGATTGCCATAGATATATGCTCAGCATCACCAGTGTTATACAGAAAACTGCATCACAAAGAATGTGTCCCGAACTGAAAGCACCTCCATGATGGATCATAGGAACAATATGAAGTCTGAGAATATTGATTAGATGAATGATCACTTGTGCAGAAAAACAGTAATGTTCAAACAAATAATCATTAGGGAATTATAAAAAAACATCCAAGTGGGGTCTAATCACTCCCGACAGAGATTTCTGCAGAATATTTGAGCTTCAATTGACTCTTTGAGAAAAGGACACACCCGGTCTGACACGTTCACGAGAGCACATTTCAGTTGAATTGTAGAACAAATTCAGAGTTAATTGGAAAAAAACCTTCTATGGAGCAGGTTAGCTTCACGGTGTATGTTGCTGTAGTAACTGACTCAGAGAAACGCTTAACTGGTTCTTTGAAACCGTTAACCCAGAGTTTCCCTCAACTCTGAGTTTTCACTAAACCCGCTTTCTGAAATACCCCCTATATCTGTTCCAGAGTTTGCTTAGATACCTTTGTTTTGTTTTCATGCTTGTCCTGTGATGGAAATTCCATCGATAGACACTTAAAAGAGTAAGACAGAGACAAAATTCTCTTGGCACAATTAGCAGTTTATTTGCAAATAGAGAGACGCGTCAAATGCTTACAGAATAATCATTAGAGGAGCCTCTAAAGTAAATTCAACAACGGTCAGTATTTATAACAGTCAAAGGGGTGTGGTATAATGCTTCCCATCAATCTTAGGTCACACAGATGGGAGGGTTGTCCCCCCACCTTATCCTTCCGTCCATAATGTTCACTGTTGTGTTTAACTAAAGGGCCAACTGCCCCTACCGTCCCCCACAATCACATTCCTAAGGAACAAAGGACAGATACCCTTAATGGTTTAGCCAGTTGAGCAGATGGTCAGAGAACCTAATGATTCTCTGAAATAATACAGATGCATGTCACAACCAAAGACCAGAGTTACATACCAGGTAATAGATAAGCAAACATGTCTCCAAAATACATTAGTTAAGAAATTGCCACAACAGTCCTTCCTGCTGTTTCTGTCCTCTTACCTTTTCCCATGGAAAATGAATAGATAAGATACCCTGAGGCATGCATTTGCCCGCAGATGCCCCTCTGTCGAATACACTAGGTTAGATGGGACCTGGTGTCATCCTTGTATTTTATAGCAGTTAGAGTGTGTAAGCAGGGACAGAGGTACTTCTTTGATTGGAACCCATTAGCCCAGCCCTTCTTCACCTTTCCCTGTTAAGGGTTAGTGTGAGGTTTCTCAGGTGGTCAGGAAGGTCATTTTTGTATTTCCTCTAACAGGATCAACTCACAAAGGGAATTCAAATCTTTGCACGTACTAACCGAGCACCACTGGTCAAACAGTGTATGTTTTGCTCTAGGATATTGAACAAACGTAACATTTGGGTTCTTTTTATGGTTGCTGAACTTCTGTCAATATGCTTTGGGAAGTGTATTTTTTCCCCTCAAAGATTTCAGTTTGTTGGTCAGATGAATTGTTTCACGTTACAGGTCACATTAAAGGTATAAAATGTTCTGACATTATTTATTATTGTCAAATTTTTTTACATCACCAACACCTGGCATTTTAACAGGCATGTTTAGACTTTTTGTATGCACTGTAGCTATTCAACAATTATTAGATAATTTTATCTCATGCAAGTTAGCTGCAAAACTTTTATCTAGAAGCAAAAGTAATTTTGCAAACAAGTTATAGGCATAAATATAAATACTGTAATTTGTTGCTTTATCTTACCATTATTGTTTCTATTAAAATAATTTATCATTTGCTTGTTACAGATTACCATTTGAAGGAACCATTGGCGGATGGTTGTGTTTGGTGGTGGTGATGTCCAAGTAAAAACCAGCTGTATAATGACAGCATTGATCAACCATGCACTGGCCAGACAGCTGGATTTGAAATGCAAGAAACCCTTTTAAGAAAAGTTGTTTAGTTACATCCATTTGACTGTCATATTCTACAAATATTTACATTATCTTGAGCAACAATATGATAATGTTGGCAATTGAATATTTGGCAGCATAGACGGCTTGGTCTGGGTCTGTAGCGTTGGGTCTTGACTCGATCTCCAGCCTGTTTATTGTTACACATCTGCATTGCTTTCAGAAGAAGTCAGGAAAAGCCAAAATGTATCCCATGTCCTAGGATGCAACAGTTGAGGAAGAGGTGAATATTTGGTTATGGAACTCCTGAGATCGGGTAGGTGGCCACAAGAGTGAGCAAAGTAACAACCAAAGCTAGCAAGCTAGTTCTAGGATTTGTAAATTGAGAGCTAACTGGTATTAATAGGTTGATGGTGTGCTTGGGTCTGGCAGCCTAACAGCTACAGGCAAACCTTCGGACATGAATGCCAAGGACTAGGCTGATAGGAACTGTTGTGTCTCTCAACACAGAAAACATCAAAGTCAGAGCAGTTTAAATGTTCTCTTACTCTCCTCTTTTCTGCCCCTAATTCTCTTGCGTGTGTGACCTCTGCAGTGTGGCAAGATCTTGGCTTGGTCTGTTCTCGTCCTTTTCCTGTCACCAGACTTGTGTTATTGTTGGCTCTATTCATTAAGTTGGCTTCATTTATTGGAGTTGTGATGGTAATTCCATCGATAGACACTCTTAAAGAAGTAAGTACAGAGACAGAATTCTCTTGGCACAATTACATGTTTATGTTCACATTGAGAGACGTGTCAAAAGCTTACAGAATAATCATTAGAGGAACCTCTGAAGATGATAAATGAACAGTCAGTATTTATTACAGTTAAGAGGGGTGTGGTAAGATCCTACATTCCCGAGGAACAAAGGACCGATACCAAAAGACAACAAAAGCAGGGTAAAACTAAAATAAATGCCAATTTCAAGTATTTTCCTGTATGGTAATGTACTGGCAACAAAGTTGCCAGCTAAATACTGTATTCTGTCTTTACAGCATGACAGCTGTAATATATTTTACAATAAGGAAAATAGTACTGTAACACATATTACATATTACTTACAGCACAGATGCTGTAAATACATTTTACAGCAAGGAAAATAATACTGTAAAAGATATTACAGCATTTCTGCTGTGAAGACAAAATACGGAATTTTGCTGGAAACTTTGTTGCCAGTTTAATACTGTAATTTTACAGGGAAAAGTCTTACAGTAAAATATATTAGGTGCCCCCTCTTTCACTTTCTCACGCTGATCGTATCATGGATATTTGATTCAGTTACTCAGCACCCAGTATTGCACAGCAATTGCCGTTACAGATAATTACATTCTAAAAATATTAGCCAAAATATCTGTGGCACAGGCAAGAGAATAAAGAAAGTATAAGAGGAAGAAACATTTCAAAAGAGAGTTATGTCATCATGATCATTTAGAGTTGCAAGTTAATTGATCTTCTACATATCACATCAAGCTTATTTAGCAAGCTAATATACTAGCTAGCTAGCATAGCTAATAAATGTAGCCATTGTTTTTATTATCAGTCCGATTAAGTCTCAGCCAGGCACATCCAACACACCTGGATTTTAAACAGATTCTGTAGCAGGTCAGCATAACAAGGCTACGTCAATTGACCCTCTGGACCGGCAGTCTTTCCTGTCTTATAAGACAAGAATAGAGTTTATTAGGCATGGACAATATCAGGCGAAACTAGACATTCCTTTTCCAAAAAGTGATATTTGGAGAAATTGCCATTACATGGACACAATTCCCAGGCTGTACAATTCAGAGAAGCTCCTCTGGAGGTAACAGAAAACAATCCCTGTTAGAGGAACTCAGATTCCTCTACTACTATCTGCTGTGGTCTGCTATGTCATCATATGCTGGTAAAGGATTTGGATTGAAAGGAACTAGCCCTGGAATAGAATATCTCTAATTTGACATCAACCAACATGGTCACTTTGGATCTTCTGACTTTTCTTCGTGAGAAGAAGCTGAGGGAAATCTATCTTTATATGTGCCCTCAGTATCTTTGTTAGTCTGATGGCAATAATGGCTGCTGCAGAGAGCTTTTCAAAATGTAAATTAATTTAAAGCATCCTAAAATCGATAACCACTATTTTATTAATTTGAGTGTGTGCCTGCCAAATGTTTAGTTAGTCATGAATATCGCTCAATTAATATTGTTATTAATGTTCATATTTACTATTTTAGTTGCAGTTTAAGCACAACATCACTATTTTCTAGCAATAAACAAAGCAAATTTTAATGACAAAATATTATTACAAATATTACAAATAGTCTCACCAGAGACAGCTGTGCTAAACTGATGGACGTTCAATAACATCATACAGTACAAACCCAGCCCCTACCCTTCCCAAAAACAATCCATTCTAACTGGATCCTCCTCCTCCAGCACCGATCAGTCCTAGATAAATTCTTGAGGAAATGGACTGGCCCGAATCCAAGTCCTGTGCTCATCTGACAGGAGAACAGACAATCATCAGATCGTCCCTCATCCTCATTTTAAATGACATCAGTAAGAGATAATGGAGACAGAACTAGGAGGCAGTCTTGTTAATAGTGTATCCAATGTGGTCTATGTACTGCAATGATATGAAGAAGCTATTCTCAACATGTGTTTCTATATTTCACATTGCTTTCATTATATATAAACTTTTATTACATTAATGTGATGTTTCACACTTGAGTAGTGCAAAAAAATTTACTTATAAAATGGAATACTGGGTTTTCTTCTACAACTATGTTTTAGTTTGGCAGAATAAGCATTCCCCTGTTGTGTTAAAGGGGAGGAGTTAAGAGTAAAAAAAGTGATCCTTGTGAACACTACGCACACATGCAGATGGAGACTTTTTTGTCTTGACAAGTCTCAAAACAGAAAGTGCAGAGAGAGTGGAAGTGCGGCTTGACCTCGAGACTTGAAAGGAAAGAAAGATGAGGAGAATAGTAATGGAGTGCAATGAGAATGTAATTCAATACCTCAGCTGGTGGTTTATTATCGGTGGTGTGGCATATCTCCTTCGGCAGACCAGGATACACACCCCGTACGGACGTTATGTGTGCTCAGATGGGACCCCGGGAAGGACCTGTCCTGCCAAGCTGGCCTGGTTCCTCCAGGAGCTGCCTTCCTTCCTAGTGCCAGTGTTCCTTCTTCTCACCACAGACCCACAACCCGGTCTGGGCAAGGAAATGCTTGGTTTGACCTTCTGTCTACATTACTTCCAAAGGTGTGTCCAAAATGTTATTTCTTCAAATCTCTTACTGATTTGAAAATCGTATATTTATGAAACCCGCAATACAGGTACATTTTAACCCAAAGGGTAAAATATTTCCAACCCTTACTTTTTCTTTTTTATCCTTCAGAAGTGTTAGGATAGGACTTGGTCAACATAGCAACTCATTATCCTCAGTATTTCTTAGGACTACCATGGTTTCAATTTAAATATGGTAAATCAATTTAACATGAAGAGTATGCATATATTAATTACATGGCCTTTGAACATATAACACTGAGCTCAGCACCTGTTCATCACAGACAGTGTTTGGTATCAACAGATATAGGAGTTGAAGTAAAATCCAATGGAATCTAAAACACAGTGGTTATTAAACGGTTAGGGACACTGTGTCACAATTTATCTATACTGACTTGAGTCTCATCCTTTGGATGCAATTGTAAAGGAGTAGAAAGCATAAATGACTAGATGTTTTGAGGTAATGTGTCAAAAAAATCTCTGAGATATTTCCCATTTAAACTTCCTTGCCTGTCCATCTGTCAATGTTCATTCTAGTCACTTTGTTAAGGGAAGGGGGAGGAGATAAATTACGCAATTCTTTAAAATTCAGTCACTGTGTTTACGATTAGATAAAATACCATTGGATTCTACATCTACACACAGCACCTTAAAAAGAGTGAAATATTTGTGTGATATTCAAGACTGCTCTGTGGAGGCAGAGCTTGTAAGTAATAGACCCAATGTAATAGTTTAGGTCCTTTGTAAATGACTTACTGTAAAAATAATGTATGGTCACACATTGGTTTTGATAGATTTTGACCAGGTTCTTTAAATATACCAAGCAGACCCAAGGGAAGAATTGCGCGGAATGAAAGCTGCTTAATTGCTCAATGAGAGCTAAACAACTTGAAATACTTCATTGTTAGTTAAACTAACAAATCAGATGAAATACATGTTAGATGTAATCTCATAACACATGTTGTTTTGAATGAAAATTGTTTAGTTTTCCCCAAAAGGGTAGGTGTCATAAAAAACAGAACATGACTTGGTTTGATTCAGTTGGTTAATGTCCTTATTTTGAAAAATGCCAGTTGGCAACAAAAAACGCATTAAATTTAATTATTTACAGACCATCAACCAGAAAGTTAGAAATCTCAGTAGTCTTAACTGTTTCTTATCCTGGGACCAATAATTCAGTGAATCACAGGAACATGTTTCTTTCTTACTTGTCATGGCGTCTATGGAGGACTAAATGTACCATATTCTGAATACTTTTTGTATATGCAATGCAGATGTTATAGCGAGGCGGGACTTCTGAGTAGAGCTGTTCTGATTGGATTGTAATGTTGTACACTGAGAACACTAGTTAGACACTTGGAAACCCACTTACAACAGAGCAGGAATGAGATAAATGTCTGACATTGCTGCAAAATGTGGCTTCTTCAGAAACAAGAGAAAAAAGCTGCACATAGCTTAGGTCAAATTTTCCAGTATTATATGATTCACCATTTATAATAACACATTACTCCCAACAAACCAAAGCATAAAAACATTTAAATTCAGCAGCCAGCCAACACTTACAAACGTAAAAATCTGAGATACTGTATTGCATGGAAACAAGATCCTCTTTCAGTCAGATCAACTAAGTGTTGCCTACAACAGTAGCGACAATCTATACTAGCCAAATGTCACAAGCTGGCTCAATGCCATGACAAATGGGGGGGACAGGTTGGCTGTTAAATTAAGAAACGATAATTCATTGAATGTACATACTCACAACTGAATGTAGGGTGGGGTGTGGAAATCATTATATCAGTTGAGTGAGAAGGTGGTGTGACTAAGAATTATAATGCCTCTTTAACACAGATGATGATTCAGAGCAGAAGCTAAAATATTTGGGATTCCAAAAGGAGAAACTCAATGATTGGACTAGGTAATTTCTGGGCAATGGTGTCAAACACAGCAAACTATTAGCACCACTATTCAAGAGCGAACATATTTGGCAAGGTAGCCTATTACCGGGTACAACATTCTAAATATTATGAAAGTATAGCGGAACTACACATTGATTACAACAATTAAATAGGAATGGAAACTGGACACTCTCTATTCTTTGTTCTCTTCGGCCAAGATCACTCCAAAAGATTCAAAAGTGACAAAAACAAAGCCAGACACACTGAGTAACATTGACTTCCTCCATGCTTCTGGCTGCATATTACAACAATGTCATTTTTATGACCCATCACCTGCTGCAATGTCATCAAAATCGTTAGAAATATTAATGTCATCACTAGCAACTTTCCCCGCAAATTCAAACTGATATGAGTGTTAGGAGTTGATAAAGCTAAAGGTTACAACTGAACAACATGAGTTTTCTGCTGTGACAGAGACCAGAGCAGCACTGGAGTATTTATAACCAACCAACTAGGTCTCAAATTGGTTTTGCCAATCTTCCTGACGGTCATCCCAGCTCCACCCACACATTCCTGTAGGAAAACATCACAACCCTCTGAGCGAGAGGCCTATCAAGCAACTATGAGCCCTGTTCCTCTAGCATGGGTAGTGACAGGACACCGTGTATTAATGGTCCATTTGTAAGACAGAATGTGTAAGTGGGATCAAATGTGCTTTTTAACGCCTAACTTGTCTACAGACATTTCCAAATATTGTTGCCAGAGCCCTGCTTGGTGAGATAAATCCACTCACTATAGAGCATTTCCAACCTAAACAGATGTTCAGTGCTTCCCAAACATATTCTTATGGTAGTTTATTGTATTTACCATGTTGATTGACCCTCATAAATCTGAGACATCTTACTTTTCCGTAATAGAAACATGAGTAACACTGTTGTGGAAAGAGATGGGGAAAAACATGGGTGGCTGTATCAAGTGATGGATAGTTCATTACAACACACTGTGACTGCATGGTTGGGTAAGGTCAAAGTTTTTCTTTTTTAGCAAAGCTTGTTGACACACACCGCTACATAGCAAAGGTACAAACAGTTTGTGTGGCATAGGTCTACAAGTCTCTCAAGCCAGAGGGCTACATCTACATTCTGTGATTAGCTACATTAAGACTTCTGTGCAACTTTTTATGAAAATGTGGAAATATGTATGTATGGGAAATGTGAAAAAAGTATGTATGGGAAATGTAATTTGCATATGGAAGTGACGTTGGTCATTTTCTACTAGCACTTGAGAAAACAATATATTTTTCATGGATTCTACATCTACACAAAGCACCTTAAAAAGAGTGAAATATTTGTGTGATATTTAAGACTGCTCTGTGGAGGCAGAGCTTGTAAGTAATAGACCCAATGTAATAGTTTAGGTCCTTTGTAAATTACTTACTGTAAAAATAATGTATGGTCACACATTGGTTTTGATAGATTTTGACCAGGTTCTTTAAACATACCAAGCAGACCCAAGGGAAGAATCTGAGATATCTTACTTTAGTACACAAATATAAATAACAAGAAACCAGGCAAGTCTAATTCAGCCGATCTGCTGAACTAGGCTTTAAACAGCGGGTGTTTGGTGTCTGTTAACATCCTGCAATGTCAAACCAGTTAGTCGAAACTCTATGGTTCTCGAAACTAGTTCCCTTCATTATCTATTAACATTCAAACCAACAACAGGTATAACAGGATGGCAACAGTATATTCAACATGTTAAATTAAAAAGAGATTGCTGAAGGCATCCATAATATAAACAATGACTCCAATCAGGCCATGGCTGGTTTGTTTCTTTAGAAAACAGTGACAGGTGAATACCCAACCACCATGCTATGTGAACTACGCTAGGTAAAAAAAATGTCCTTGTCGTTGCAATTTGTCCATCTTTAACCACACAGGTAAATGTTAACAGAAATCCTACATGATGTATTGTTACATAACAAAACCAATCAACAATTCATTGTCTAATGTAAATAATATTGACTTCTCTTACCAATAATGAAGTGTTAACCACCCACATAAGCATGTGACTGTTTAACTGCGAAAAATATACATAAATGCATATACATGTTAACCTAATAAATATTTTCACTTGTTTGCTAGAACGTTCATCTATTCCTTGCTGACCAGAGGGCGCCCTTCACCTTGTTACATCGTATTCTCTGCCGTGGTCTTCTGCTCGGTCAACGGTTTTCTCCAGGGCCACTACATGCTCCACTGCGCAACTTACAGCGATGAGTGGCGATATGACATTCGGCTGGGAACTGGTGAGATTTGAGATGAAACTCGGGAGTGATTTAGCTGTCATCTTCCATCCCATATTCTAAATATTACTGTGCTTGTTATACTGGGAAACCATGTTGAAGAACTACAGGCACGCTGAGGCGCCACCACATGCTAGCATTGAGTCTTGACTTTGCTTTCTGAAGTGTGTCCTGGATTTCCATGGGGTGATGTCGATTTGCCTCTAGGTTCCCCACCAACATAGCGGTTTGACTGACTTTCTATCTAGATGCCCACCACAAGTCGTTGTGTGTGATTAGCCAAGGCAGCCCTGCTGCACCTCCTAAACATACACTCCTTACATAATAGAGCCAATTCCTGATGCCTCTCTGGGCACTGACTGTTCGATAGCAGACTTTCAGAGGATACTTACATGCAGCACTTAATGTGCAAATCGGGACGTCCTGGAACACATGGGGGCATGCGAGAGACATGGATCTGGTTGGCAAATCGATGTGAATAGGCTACAGCACATTAGCAGTGCAAAAAGCTTATCAGGGAGTGCTGAGGCTGAAAGAAGCTGCAGGAATAGTCAAGTTTATGAACTCTGATTGCTTTTAGTAGAATGTTTACAGTGCAGAGAACACAGTGATGGATAACGATTGGTTATACACAGCAGACCGGATCTGTGGAATGTAGGTGCAGGAACACACTGAGGGGATCTCATGATCCGGCGCCCATTCACTATTCTTCTTCTTCTTCCTCCTCATCATCTTCTTCCTCTTCTTCTAATTTCTTGGCGGATCGCAACCATACAAATGGTGCATATACTGCCACCTACTGTACCGGAGTGTGAGGCCGGTCATAGACTACCAACATCATAATCTTCCGCTCAATCCTCTCTCTGAGAAACCGTGACGCAGCCCTTGCCACCACCCCAATCCCCCAGCAACCCCACCATATCCCACCTTCTACCCTCCCTCCAAACCTCCTCATACAACCTTTCCCCCTCAACATCATACTGCTCACAATACACTCACCAAAAGGATTATTAGGAACACCTGTTCAATTTCTCATTAATGCAATTATCTAATCAACCAATCACATGGCAGTTGCTTCAATGCATTTAGGGGTGTGGTCCTGGTCAAGACAATCTCCTGAACTCCAAACTGAATGTCAGAATGGAAAAGAAAGGTGATTTAAGCAATTTTGAGCGTGGCATGGTTGTTGGTGCCAGACGGGCCGGTCTGAGTATTTCACAATCTGCTCAGTTACTGGGATTTTCACGCACAACCATTTCTAGGGTTTACAAGGAATGGTGTGAAAAGGGAAAAACATCCAGTATGCGGCAGTCCTGTGGGCGAAAATGCCTTGTCGATGCTAGAGGTCAGAGGAGAATGGGCCGACTGATTCAAGCTGATAGAAGTGCAACTTTGACTGAAATAACTCGTTACAACCGAGGTATGCAGCAAAGCATTTGTGAAGCCACAACATGCACAACTTTGAGGCGGATGGGCTACAACAGCAGAAGACCCCACCCGGTACCACTCATCTCCACAACAAATAGGAAAAAGAGGCTACAATTTGCAAGAGCTCACCAAAATTGGACAGTTGAAGACTGGAAATATTTTGACTGGTCTGATGAGTCTTGATTTCTGTTGAGACATTCAGATGGTAGAGTCAGAATTTGGCATAAACAGAATGAGAACATGGATCCATCATGCCTTGTTACCACTGTGCAGACTGGTGGTGGTGGTGTAATGGTGTGGGGATGTTTTCTTGGCACACTTTAGGCCCCTTAGTGCCAATTGGGCATTGTTTAAATGCCACGGCCTACCTGAGCATTGTTTCTGACCATGTCCATCCCTTTGTGGCCAGCATGTACCCATCCTCGGATGGCTACTTCCAGCAGGATAATGCACCATGTCACAAAGCATCGAATAATTTCAGATTGGTTTCTTGAACATGACAATGAGTTCACTGTACTAAAATGGCCCCCACAGTCACCAGATCTCAACCCAATAGAGCATCTTTGGGATGTGGTGGAACGGGAGCTTCATGCCCTGGATGTGCATCCCACAAATCTCCATCAACTGCAAGATGCTATCCTATCAATATGGGCCAACATTTCTAAAGAATGCTTTCAGCACCTTGTTGAATCAATGCCACATAGAATTAAGGCAGTTCTGAAGGCGAAAGGGGGTCAAACACAGTATTAGTATGGTGTTCCTAATAATCCTTTAGGTGAGTGTACATCAACACATGTTCAACTGTTTCTTCCACTAGACACCCACCACAGAGCCCTGTCTCATGCTTACCTACCACCCTCAACGATTAGTTCAGCCCTGTGTGCCCTAATCGTAGACGACCCCACATTACCAATTCTTTCCTGCACTCCATATTCCTTAACTTAATCCTCACCTTTTGCTGTATGCCATAATAACCTCTTCCCTTCCTGCTACCATCCTCTGCCTACATTCATAACCCAACCCTTTATCAATGTTATAAATCCAGCTCTTCCTAATCACACCTGAATACCCTCCCCCTCCTCCCTACACCCAATGCTGGCCAACCGATCAGTCACTTGGTTGCCCTCCAAACCAACATTCACTATCCATGACTCCTGTAGTGAATACCATTCAACATATTTCAAAAGTAGGCCATTGAGAACAGAAGAGATGCAGATGTCATAATTACAGATTCAAACATATCTCTAAAATTCATATCTCAAAAAATACGTAGAAAAGTGTCAAATTTGATATTTTGAAATACAAATACAAAAATGTTGTCTGACATTTAAGTCTGAGATTGGGCAGGAAAACAGAGTCAGCAACCATGTGCTCTGGGAGGCACAAAACCATCCAGAGAACTTTTAGCCCCAATGCCTGGAACTCTGATGAAACAAATAAGCATTGATAAAATTCTTGCCAATGTTCTGTGCTTCTTGGTTAACATTATCGAAACCAGATACTCCAAATCATGCATTTTATGGTCCCAGCATGATGTGGAACATTACTTTTGAGTATAAACAGAAATAAGGATTTGTTCACTGAGTCAGAGTTTGGGATCACTTCGAAATGTCCATATTTTCAAAAGAAAATCATTTTTTCCCAATTAAATAACATCAAATTGATACAGTGAAGACACTGTCAATGATGTAATTGCCTATTGTAGCTGGAAAGGGCAGATTTCTTTATGAAATATCACATTGATTTAATGAGGCCCCCATTATAAGCAACCTATGCCAGTCCTGTGTCCCAATGGCACAGTGTGTTTGCTAATCCAGGTATATCATTTTGAAAGGCTAATTGATCAATAAAGAACAATTTTGCAATTACGCTACCACAGCTGAAAACTGCTGTGCTGATTAAAGGAATAAAACTGTCCGTCTTTAGACTAGTTGAATATCTGAAACATCAGCAATTGTGGGTTTATTACATGCTCAAAATGGCCAGAAACAAACGTCTTTGGAAATGTGTCAGTCTGTTCTTGCTCTGAGAATTTTTTTTAAAGGTTATTGCATGCGAGAAATAGCTCAATGAACTGCTCAATATGTACTTTATTACCAACATTTTGATTTGTATAACCCAATTTTTTCCTTTCAGGTTTGCTGATGTTTTTTCTTGGAATGGCCATCAACATCCACAGCGACTACATTCTACGGAATTTGAGAAAACCTGGGGAGGTTGTTTACAAAATACCCAAAGGTACAAATCGGAATTCTGGAAACAGATGTCTTTGAGTGAAGGGTATTGGCCTCCAATCTATTTTGAGTTCAGGCCAAGATAGCACTGAATAACATATCTTCTGTACTGTTGCACTCACTATTGAAAGCCCCTGTGTATGACAGAGTCTGCCAAATAAAAGTAATAAAATGTAAAAATGTGATACTTTTTATTTCACTCATTGACTCACTCATCAGAGGCTCACATCCAGACTGACAGTAGAACACAGGAGTCAATCCCATTTCTCAGGCATTGCAAGCGCCCTATGCCTGCCCTGGATTTTACATATCACGATGAGACAACCTCTCGTTGTGCTATGTAAAAGCAACGTCTGAGACAGGAAGCGAAGTCTCCTGCTAAACAGTCCTGCTAAAAAGCCAATTACCTCCCTGAAAGTTTCAAAGGGGACATCTTGCAACCATTATTAAAACCAGATGGCTTTGAAGTAAACAAATATGCAGGCCACAGCAGACATTTATACAAACCTTTGGTTGAATTATCTGCAAGTAAAGTCAATCATTTTATGTTTTTATGGGGTTAAAAAATGCTAAAAGGTTTCTGGTATTGTCAGGGCATTGTGCAAGCCTGACAGTCTTGACGTTGAAGTAGATCTTCATTACGACTGAATTAACTGTCTGACATTTTATTCCAGGGGGAATGTTCGAGTATGTATCTGGAGCAAACTTCTTTGGGGAGATTCTAGAGTGGTGTGGTTATGCCGTGGCAACATGGTCTCTTCCAACGTTCTCCTTTGCACTGTTCACTTTGTGCTCAATTGGACCACGGGCCTATCACCATCACAGGTACTTGCACCTCCATCTTGCACATCCTTCTGTCATCTGTTTATGCTCGCACTACACTCATGTTCACCAATTTTGGTATAAATCAGCCTTTCAGTTTAACAACATGCACAGACTATCTCGTCTTGCAGAACAAGTACAGGACATTTCTCTTATTTTATTGAACCCACAATTATTGATCCCAAAAAAACATGAAATGCTATTGGATGGTCTCCTTCCGGTTCACCATAGAGAAAGGTCGCACAGACAATGGCTTCGCATTTACTACGTAGTTTTTTGCTTACTACTGTTTTAAGTTTTGTTCATGCTGCACTGTCGCTTATACCATATGATCAACAAGCACTTAAGGGTATTCATTCATCATTGAACACTATTCACTGATTACTAATACGCCAACAGAAGAGAAAGAAGAGGGGCAAACGTGCTTGGACGAGATACAGCAGTCCCCAATTGCCACTGCAAAGTGCTGTGTGCTAGTGTTTGTGAATCCTACAGTAGAATGTGAATCCCATAAGTCATAAAATACCTTTTTTGACTGCTCACTCATGTTTTCTTTACTAAAATTTTGAGTACAACTGAATCTTTAGCTACCATGAACAGAAGACTCCATAAGAGCAAATACAGAGCGTTCACTACAAGGTAGAGCCTAAAGAATAGAAAGGCTAGATTAGACTTTGACAAAAAATATTTAAAAAAGCCAGCCCAGTTCTGGATCAGCATTCTTTGTACAGATGAATCTAAGAGTCAATCACCTGATCTCAACCTGATGCATTTCACTTGCTTAAGACAAAACCTAGGACAGAAAGACCTACAAAAAACAATTGAAGACAGCTGTAGAAAATGCCTGGCAAAGCATCAAAGGAGGAAACCCTGCATTTGGTGCTGTCCATGCATTCCAGACTTCAAACAGTCATTGCCTTCAAAGGATTCTGGACTAAGTCTTAAAAAATTACATTTTATTTATGATTGTGTTAATTTATATTTGAGCCCCTGAAGTAAAGGGACTGTGTATGAAAATGGTTTAAACTCCTTAATATTTCATACAATATTTTTGTTCAACCCCTTGAAATAAAGCTGAAAGTCTGCACTTCAATTGCATCTCGGTTGTTTAATTTCAAATCCGTTGTAAAGAGCCAAAATGATCGAACATTGTGTCAGTGTCCAAATATTTCTGGGCCTAACTGCATCTATAGCACTCAATTCTTCTACCATACTGTTCATACTCCCCGTTCTACTATTTCAAAATTGATGCTAGTTAAATTTTTTGGTATATTACTGCCATACCTATAATATTAAGTACTACTACCAATATTGCTGCTAGATCCGGTACTCTTTGCCAGACCGCATAAGCGGAGCCTGCCTAGAAGTGCGAATGTCTCTTACTTTCTGTCTGACTGAGTGAGTGGCTGATCTACTACCCCTTGTTGAATAGCGTAATTGTTAGAGACGTGGGCTCCGGAACAACAGGTCCCACATTCAACTCCTGTCAAAACGCATTGTGCCTTAGGTTCAGGATAGACAAAACCTTTGCTGGTTAAAACCTTCAGTAGCTACATTACGGAAAGCCTAAAATGAAACTGTTTACTGTTATATTGTAACTATTTCTGGTGGATTAGACAAACACTTCCATGGCTACACGATTCTGTCGTCTTTTCACTTGACGAAAGTCTGTTATCGTCACCTATAATGATACAGTAGTTATTCATCAGACCAGGCCACCTTCCATTACTCCGTGGTCCAGTTCTGATACTCACATGCCCATTGTAGGTGCTTTTGGCAGTGAACAGGGGTCATAAAGGGCACCCTGACTGGTCTCCAGCTACGCACCCCCATATGCAACAAACTGCGATGCACTGTGTGTTCTGACACCTTTCTATCAGTACCAGCATTCCCTTTTTCAGCAATATGAGCAACAGTAGCTTGTCTGTCGGATTGGACCACACGGTCCATCCTTCGCTCCCCATGTGCATCAATGAGCCTTGGCCACCCTTGACCCTTTCGCCGAATTACCGTTTTTCCTTCCTTGGACCATTTTTGATCGGTACTGACCACTGCAGACCGGGAACACCCCACAATGGCTGCAGGTTTAGAGATGCTCTGACCCACTTATCTAGCCATCACAATTTGGCCCTTGTCACTCAGAGCCTTATGCTTGCACATTTTTCCTGCTTCTCACACATCGACTTTGAGGACATAATGTTCACTTCCTGCCTAATATATCCAGCCCACTGACAGGTGCCATGATAACAAGATTAACAGTGTTATTCAATTCACATGTCAATGTTCATAGTGTTTGGGCTGATCAGTGTATACAGTATTACTGTCATACCTGCCTTGTCAAATTGTTTAAATACTACCCAGATTGCTGCTATATCAATAATCCTACCTTGACTGCTGCTAGTTTAAAGAACCCTTTTTTAAACAGTGTTATGTTGTTGCTTTATTTTATCATTTTATTTCTAGCTAGATAAAGATGTGTTTTTGCTTCCATATTCTTCTTCTTCTTCTTAACTCTCACTACGTAGTTGTCGGGTGCCATGTCACAAGAATTGTATTGCACAGGATGACAAATCAACTTTCAACCCTTGCATCAGAACATTATCTTCTCTTTTAGGTACTACCAAGAGAAGTTTGAGGACTACCCACGGTCGAGAAAAGCTGTGATACCATTCATATTATAAGAAGCATGACAAACCAAAGAAATCTTTATTGGACTGACCTGGCTAAAATCAGAAGGCAAAGCCATGATGTGTTCTGATTTTTGTGATATTCAAGTTTATTCCAAAATTGTCCTTAACTGCTCTTTTGGGAGTACCAATAGTGTGTATGTTGATGCTCTACAAATTATCTACTGACTGTCATTAACATTTCAACTATCTACTAAGCCTAACCTTTATCCCAACCCAAACCTTAGCAAAAAGTTACTTATCAACAGATAGTTTGTTGAACATTTGCTGTTAGTAATACTATTTAAAGAACATCTACAAATGGAAATCCGGAAAACATCTACAAGTGTAACTGCTGTTATCTGTGGAACTAATTTTAGCAGTATATTCAAATATTTTGTCTCACTGTACTTTGAGATAAATCATATTCCACGCCTGATTGTTATAGGAGCAAAATATCTGCAATTCAATAACTCAACTTATGCATTCCAGTTGACTACCTCATAAAGCTGGTTCAGAGAATGCAAAGAGTGTGCATAGCTGGCATTAAGGCAAAGGGTGGCTACTTTGAATAATCTACATTATGAAATGTATTTTGAACACGTTTTTATTTGCTACATGATAACAAATGTTATTTCATAGTTTGATGTCTTCACTATTACTAAGGAAAACAGTAAAAATAAAAAAATGTTGAGTGTGTAGGTGTATGCAGGCTTTTGACAGGTACTGTTAATGAAAAAAACATTATTCATTATCTAAAACAGGCTGACTGCATTTTGTTCTTTGTGCAAAAATGTATCGCTGACATAGGAACTTATGTTTTGAAGTTAGCAGAGAAGTGGCCATTTTCATAGGACCAAGTGATGCAAAATCGTAAAAGCCAATATGAAGCAAGATTGATATGTCGTGGGAACTACAACATTAAATACCAATGCAATTTCATTTTTCCAGTCTTTACATTTGGTGAAGTAATAATAAATGTTTTCCTGCAGCCCAGGTTAGTCCTCTTGTGGTAGCTTCCTGCACAGACCAAGCCCCAACCCTGTTAACTAAACAGTGCAGTTCCTGAATGTTAGAGTGAGGTGGAGGAACTGCATTGCTATATTAACAGGGTTGGAGCTTGGTGTGTGCAGCTAGCTGCCACAAGAAGACTAACCTGAGCTGCAGTTCAATTACAGATTTTACAATTATCCATGTTTATTGTGAAGAGAAGACTTCCAGCAGCAGGTTTGACAGGTAGAGTGGCAGTACAAAAAACATTGCTAGGCTGGCAAAATAAGAAAAAGAGGATTCTCCTCTGCCATGAAGCACAGCCAACATACTACTTAAGACTGAAAGATCTTATGGATCGTAAAGATCTTATGAACCTAAGATTTTAATCTTATGTATCAGGTAGGCAAACGGATGGTCCTCAGTTTATGACACCATCTGTCAAACATGGAGGAAGTGTGATGGTCTGGGGTTCTTTCACTGGATCCAGAGTCTGTGACTTTCACAGCCTGGCACAACACATTTACCACAACATTTTGTAACACGACGTAAATGACCCAAAACTTACCTCCAGGATATGTCAGAAATATATTAGAAGAAAACAAGAAGCTAGGTTTCAAATCACCATTGAACTGATTTGGGATAAGCAGAGCAGAAGAGTGAAAGCAGAGCAACCAACAAATGCAACACATTTGTGGGAACTTTTGCACAAGTGTGTCCAAGGGGGCTAAAATTCATTTATACTGACAAGAACTCACTGCAGTTTGTCCTACAATAAATGTATTGTTTTAATTAATCTCTAGTCGAGGAATACAACTGACATCACAAATCAAACATGGGCAATCACATGGTTACCGTGACTTATAATTCAAATACATTTAACCTACGTGTGAGTAATTAAACATACAGACCACTGTGAAATACCTAACAACTGATTACTCCTGGGCACCTTTTTGCTTCAGTGCCATCTCAGAGCGGGTAACGCTTTTCATGGCCCTTTGCATAAGCCAGGTGGCTAAATGGATTCCAAGGAATGTCCCTCCCGCCACCCAAAACCAGTTTTTCCTCAACCAGCTCTGGGGCTTCATAGTCGAATACCAGTAGTCGCCTAGTAAGTGTCGTCCAAAGTGCAAAGTTTGTGCACAGCACTAAAACAAAAGACAAATACATTTCATTAGCTACTAGGTAATCCCCATCCACAGTAACACAGAATGAAAGTGAAAGACATTACACTTTGCATTTTTAATTACGATCGGGCTACAACACAAGCCTTAAACTTTGAGGAAAGGATAATTATAAATGAACGAAACATCCACATTGATCGGTTTACAATGATAATAATAAAGAGCTCCAACATGCTTACCTCACCCTCCTTCAACAGCTACTTTGGCTTGACGGGGGCCTGAGGTGTCGAAACGTACGCAACAATGCCTGATTCAGGAATATAGTCCGGTTTATTTTGATGTAGTGCAGGATACGACTTGATGTTGTACCAACCCCAGTGTATGAGTCCTAGGCTTGTGCCCATTACAATCAAGACTTTGTAATTATTCCAGATGGTCCCCAGGCCCATGTTTGAACTATAACCACAAAAAAGGAAGAGATTGCCATCAAGAGAACATTTAGCTACTGATTAGTTAAATTGCA
Organism: Esox niger; assembly: GCA_016801105.1. Taxonomy (NCBI): domain Eukaryota; kingdom Metazoa; phylum Chordata; class Actinopteri; order Esociformes; family Esocidae; genus Esox; species Esox niger. The sequence goes on from JACXGJ010001663.1 coordinate 68,564, forward strand.
AACTTTAGAAAACAATTTCAGATCATTTATAATTGCAGTTTTAAAATTGTTAAACAATTTTAAATAAACATCCAATTTTAGTGTCCTTTTTGACATTGCAATGAACCAGCTCCTAAACAGTTGAGAAAAACACATTAAACATGATTTGCTATTACACACAATCAGTAATAGAATCTTTGAATGTCAGTAACTAGCGCTGTGCCATTATCAAATACAAAATCTGGCAGGCTATATGAATGTTTGGTAATTGTGGCTAACCTTGGTAATTATAGTAGTTGCTTAGGTATGTTTTCACACTCACTCATGAGAATGCAAAAAATAACATAACATTTGTGACAAATTAATACTACATTAAAGAAATACTACAAATGTTTCAATGTATTTCTAACCTTCATGTATCAGATGTACTGCGCCATCCATTGTGGGTCCTTCAACTAAAGGGCATAGTTGATGATGCCTGAACAGTTAGTCGTAGTGCAATGAACATGAGATCAGCAGAGTCAGCCTCTCGAACATTATTACCAGACATACACACATTTTATAGAAAAAAAATGTTAGCTTTTGGCATCTTAAATCAGAAGAAATGTAAATAGTGACATAATCACTCAGGCAATATCTTAGCCACCTAAAATATTTATCAACGTCTTCTGATTTATTTTGGCTAGCGCTGTGAAAAGTATCTTTTGCATTTTCACAATGCCACGTGTAGGCTAAGTGGAGAGTCTGCGTATTATGTTCATTACGGTTATTTTGTCTTTTCATATGTTTACAAATCATAATTGTGAAACACCAATAAACATTTTCCCCCTGACGTGCAGAAGTCTGTATCGCCAGCAGAGGGAGGTGTCTGCCTGTGTAATGTCTGTATCGCTCTTGTGTTCTCGCTTTTTTTGGCCTATACTATGTACTGACAACGTTAAAACTATTGCACATATATTTGTGCAGTCATTCATGCAAAGTAACCTGGACATGGTTTATAAAATTTGAATACTTTAAGTATCAAACTTTTATAGCTAAATGGAAACCACAAAATGAGAGAAATCCAGAGCTAGTTGGTACAGCCTTGCAAAACAGTCCCATAATAGACAAAGTCTTGTGTAAAGAGCAGAGGTGAACAGATGATATAAAGCTGCATTGTCGTTAGACATCATTGGATAGGAATGTAAATGCCTCGAGCCTGGAAGGTGAGGAAGAGCAGTGGTATGGCCAGTCTTTGTGAAACACAACCGTTAAGCAGTAACACTCTTGTGACACTCCAGAGAAAGATAAGGCTTAGTGTGTCTTGAACTGAATCTGATGCAAACCAGATACTGACAGGATTTGGAATGAATGAAAAGGCATTTGATATAGCCTGAACTTGGTTAAGGATAAGTGATTTGAAGAAGCAGTTGTCACTCTTTTTAGGACCGATTCCAAATTACAGAATTATTTCTCTGACTGGGACAGTTGGAGACAGTTCAGTGTATATTTAGGGTGCAAGCACAACTACTTTTATGACTTATAATTCATTAATTATATGATCACATCACAAGACGTTATACTGGACCTCTAAGCCCTACATAATGTGTTACATAACGTTCCATTAAATGTTTTCTTCATTATTTTGTCAACACCTCAAGGTGCAAGGCTACTTTGCATGCAAGATGCAATTAGTTTTATGGAAAGCCGTTTTGGTCTTTGCACATATAAATAAACACGTTAAATCACAGATGTTTCCGTTAGATCATTTCTAACTGACACTAAAACCGATTATTAGCCATTGGCGACCGTAGTATTGGCCACAGCGAGATTGGGCTAAATGACCCTTGGTCATCAGCCCAGTGCTTCCACTTGCACCACCAAGAGCAATTCGGCAACGCATCTACGTGCGTAAATTACGCCGATGGCTATCCATTGACCAACTGCCTGGGAAAGACGTGCAGCTGTTGAGATGATTTTCTATGAGACGCACGTCACTTGAATCCAAAAAGAGGTACGTGAGTGATCAGCATTTGGCACACCCGGGGATAGGCCTAACAACCCCCTGTCTTCGACCTAGCCCATCTTAGCTCCCCTGTCCCAACATTTATATTTAGTTATATTGATTGCCAGGGCCGGCCTTAGGCATAAGCAATAAAGGTGGTTGCTTAAGGCCCCCAACCTCTAGGGGGGCCCAGTCCACTAAATAGGGAATAGGGGGCTCCTAAATCAAATGTTGCCAAAAGGCTAGGGCCGGCACTGTTGATATTCACAAAATCAGGGCAAAAATCACGTTTCTTGTCAACAAACGGAAGTGAATTATCTCCATGGACTTAACTTACCACCCGGGGGATTTAATTTGTTCCTAGCAATCAACAAAGTTAAAAAGCTTTTTCCCCAGGTGGTGGCAGTTATAAATACAGTCATCCATCGTTTTTCAAACTCAGTACAGATTATGTAATGAAACAATAAAGAAACAACAAAAAAAGAAAATCTCAAAGAACTCATGAAAATAATTACAGTTCAATTTAATAAAAAATTTAGTAGTAGTTTTTGTCCATTTGTGAATAAAAGGAAAATCATGGGACAGGATAGGTTGTCGCTCATCATACTGTTTATAGATTTTTTTCTAAATATAGGATGTTTGCTAATTTGCTAAGCATTATTTTAGTTAAGAGAATTTTATAATTTTTCCACAACTTCAAGGGTAACATTGGGCAATATGTCCCCGGAATAAGATGCCAGCCCCCATGTAACTCTCACAAAAACCACAAAATGTCACCCATTCTGTTTTTCTACACCTCTTCTGGGTGCCACTACTCTTAATCAACTACAACTTTCCTTCGTATCATCACACCTTCACAGCCAAATATTAAAAACGTTTTTTTCTGGGATTTAAAACATTGCCTTATTTAAAAGTGCACACAAACCCGCGCAGAGGGGCTAAAAGGGACGGCTTGGGGGGAAACTCGGGGGGATCTCATGAATGCTTTGCCTGCGCTGAATTTGATTGTCTCCTAAAGACTGCTTGTGGTCACGTCAAAAGCTTCCCTTGCTTTTGTAGACTGTTTAAGATTCATATCTTGAATATTATAAAACTAGAGTCTAGAGTTAACTGAACAGGTAGGAATGTATGAATGAATTGAAATCTGTATTATAGATGCGATTAAACAATGCACACAGATATTAACAACCATTTTCAAACGCAGGAATATCTTTTCTTTAATTTAGTCTCTGATCTGTAAATAGATCTGAAAAATGTGTTTTTGGGAAGGTCACAGGTTTCTTCCAGTAAACTAAAGGAGGCAAATTGTCAGGTTATGTACAACTCTGCTAAATGACTTCCAGAGACAGACTGTGCTGCGTTTAATGGGATTATGATCCTAATGGATTTTTTTAGGCTGATGAGAAATCAATTTACAGGAGGGACATGAGCATTGTCTCAATTGAAAATATATGGCAGTCTGATCTGTCACGTCAAAACCAGCTTAATTGCATAGGAGTGTCATGAAGCCAAAATGTGATCATGTAAATATTAGCAGCCCAAGTTTAAGATTTAAACATTTGATAGTAAAACAGACATCTTCCCTTCATCTTTGACTTTTAGAGGTGATTTTTAACTATCCTATCTACATTATTACCCACAATGATATAAGGAGAGTTATCAAAAAGTTTATTCTGTTTAATTATTCAGTATTCAGTCTAAACTGCTTTTAATTTGTCCATCAAATGCATGACATTTGCTTTAAATATTAATACAATTTTGGAACTTTAATGCTCTGGTAGGTCAATTTGTCTGGGGAGATTTAAATGGGAGAGTTTAAACCAATTTCCTCTTTGTACAAGTTGCAATCAATTTATAAACCTGCCTCCAGTGATTTATGGTCTCCAGTGTTTTATGAACCTGTCTCCAGCGTTGTATGAACCTGTCTCCAGTGTTTTATGAACCTGTATCCTGTGATTTATTAACCTGTATCCAGTGATTTATAAACCTGTCTCTAGTGTTTTATGAACCTGTCTCCAGTGTTTTATGAACCTTTCTCCAGTGTGTTATGAACCTTTCTCCAGTGTTTTATGAACCCATCTCCAGTGTTGGCTTCAAATAGGTTCTATTGTACTTCATCAAAGGCTTTTCCAGCATTAAGAGATATAACAGCAAAGACCCCAGTAGATAATCTAGGAGTGTACATTCAACTGAAGTGACACCTGAGATTGAAAAACAAGCTGGTCTTAAGTGACTGGTGATAATTGAGCCTCTACCAGTCCCAGTGGTTATAAATCCCTATGCGTCACAGAATGCATCTCTTCCTTTTGAGAAACAATAAATGAAGCCAAAATGTCCCATTTCAAAGGCTGTGAGAAACAGGAGCTTCTTAAAAAAATGTTCCTTTTCAGCCTTGTGTGGGACACGGGGACTTATCTAACGCTTATCTTGATCTGTCTGTCCTGTGTGTGTGTGTGTGTGTGTGTGTGTGTGTGTGTGTGTGTGTGTGTGTGTGTGTGTGTGTGTGTGTGTGGGTGTGGGTGTGTGTGTTTGAAGCGATCAAAGGGGAAGCTGCCAACAGTTTCCAAACCTGTAAAAACAATATCAGGCAACTTCAGAGTTTTAAGAAATTATGGAAACTTCATGGAGGCTGTGAAAAAAATGCATATTAGTTGGCAAAAATAAATATATTGAAATACAGTGTCATGCACAAATCTCATTTGTTCAAATAGAAAAAAATTGATTTTAAAGCCACAACATCTTAGTCTCAGTGGTGCAACCAGCTTCCCTTGGAGGCCGGTATAGTAAAGCTTATTCCTATCTTCAGAAAACATTAGAAAAACTATTTACAGAGTACATAAAATAGTTCTGTCAACATCTCTGCATTCTATTGTTAACCGTTTTGTTAACCTTTTATCTTTATATTTCTATGTTTTTCTGCCCAGCACTGACCTTTGCAGATTGATAAATTAACTGATTAGAATATACTAACTTCTTAATTGTGTAGTTGATATACCTGGCTCTGTGAAAATGTATGCAATTACTGTAAGATGCTTTAGAAAATAATGTAAGCTAAATGACAAAAATGTGAATAAAAAAATGTAGTCTGTTTCCATTCTTGTTGTTGGGTCTTGCCCTGCTTGGTCATGTTCAAGGATGTTCAGCGAATCCCTGAATTTTTGTAGTACTTCCGTTTTCCATTTCAGCTGGGGCTTCCAAAAACGTTGACTGGGGGCAAGGAAAGGTTGGACTGCCCAGAGTCTAGTGGTCTGTCTGGCCAGTATCAATGTGTTTGCATTGTGTTTTGTGGGTGTTGTCTGTCAGCGAGTGAGAAAGACTGTGAAGTGGGTGGGGGGTATAGTGGGGTATCATTTCTGTGTAGGGTCAGCCATTCCACCCCTATGTGGATGACTAATATGTTCAGCAGCAGATGACTATGACCCCCCCACAGACTCATACAAACTCTGACACACCCCAGTTTTCACAAATTGCCTTCATGAAACACACAAAGCCATGCATTTCTGGTCTGTCTGAATCCTGTGAGCAGTCTTTCCGGGGCCTTTGGTCATTAACAGGTGTGGCGTTGTGAACATTCAAGCCGATCTGGGATGGTGACCTTGCAACATCAGGAAATGGCTAGATATCCTATCACATGGCACCGTTTGTACCAGAAGCGTGGAGTCAGTCTGTCAGTGCCGATGTTTCAGGCCTGTGTGCAAACTGGCCTCTCCACGATCTCACCCAAGGTAATTTGATAAAAGCAAGATATTCCAAGCATGGTCCAAGATCTGGATGCAGGCCAAAGGACAACCAGTTTCTTAAGCTTGCCACATATTTTGTTCCCACCCGTGTTATACATAGTGAGCGGAGATATTTCAGCAACATTCCCGATGCGTTCCAGATCTAATATTAGTATTAATCCCAAGAATGCATAGCATGGCGAATATAGACAGAGAAGATACTTTTAATGTCACTAGTTGTTTATTAGACATTAATTGCTTTGACATTAATTGACATTAAGAGCTATTCATGTTTTAATTCATGTTTTGTCTATTCATGTTTTGTCTTGAAAACCAGCAAATACAATTATATGCTTACATATGCTAAAGATGAACTGATGGACATATTCCAAAATGTAAATGACGAGTCTCTCAGTTATATGGAACTTACTGAATCCTCATTCATTCATTCAAACTGGCAAGAGGCTGGACCCAAGAGGCTCGGGATATCATTTTCTCCCAGCATCAATATAACTATTTGATTTCCCATGAATCACCCATGAAATTCTGCAACTAACAAGGTTTGATACGTATCACTTTTTTACAGTGTGTTTCCAGGGAAAGCTACTTGCTCAACATTGCACCAGGGGGCATTTTGGGAGCCAGATTGAAGTTGTTCTGCCGTGTTTCCAAACCAGTTAATGGTTTGCGTGTTCTGCTTTCCTGGAGCGTCTTGGTCTTCCACAAGATGGAGCTGTCATATGGCAACATGGTTCAATGGCATTGTTATGCGTCTTTGTTTACATGGTTAAACATTAACCAAAACTGTTACACCCTGCATCTATATTGTCTTTTCCTAATAGTGAAAATGTGAAAGAGCTTGTAATTCTAAACTTAGCTTTAGTGTGGTAAACACTTCTTAACAAATATCCCTCCTATGGGAATCTGCCTAGTTTCACATTTGTTCCCACAGTGGAATTCTGAATACAGTCATCATTTATAGCTCACAGACAAATGTTAAGGCGTTAGCTACAAGGCTTGGCTGCATGAAAGTCTTCTACCAATGACAATGCACACATACTGTAATTTTCAGTGGATCAATCATTAACCTGAAATTTTGGCAGATACATCTAATCTTTCATATGGTCTCTGAACCAAAATGGCAAGACGTACTGGTCCCAAAAAGCCCCAGGTCAAGTCAATGCAAAATAGGCAAAAACACATGAAAGCTCTCGCCATTGGTGATTCATCAGAGGAATAGGTATCATTTTTCCAGACCTATGTTGCAACGTTCCCTGAGAAATTATATTTTGCGGTGAGAGTCTACAGAGAGTGAAAGGGCGGGCGGCAGCTTTTCACTTGTGAAAAAGAGGGAAAATCACCTGGTCCCATCTCATCTTTCTGTCCTTTTTCCTCTGTCTTTCTGTCTCAGTTTATATCTACTCAGTAGAGTGGTGTGCACTTACTACCACTGACGTGTGTGGGTGTCCCACCTAGACATTTTCAGATGAACACATAAACCGCATGTTGCTGTGAATTTACTCAAAGACAAAACGGTCTCATCCTTTGCATACATCAAGGTGTTGTGTGTTGAGTCTTTGTCGGCAGGGGGGTGTGCGCTTTGCTAACCTGTGGCAGTCCAACTCTCTTTGTTTGACAGTGTGGGAACCCTGTGCGCTAGTGCATCTTCAGGTTCCACCCTCAGGGGCAATACTCTAAAGACAACAGCTGGTTATTTGAAAGGAGTAACGAAGGATGATACCATTGCCAGGACAATGAAAGAGAGTTGGTGAAAACTGCCTGAAATTGTTTACTTTAAAAATAAAATAAAGTTAAATAGATTCCATTCGAAGAACCACTGCCTTTATGGTAATGTAGTTTACTAATTGTAGTGATTGGTTATAGTTTTAATCCGGGTAGGTGTACATTTGAACTCAATGACTCTGGTTGTAAATGTGGAGCTGTTGAGCCAAAAAGGACCCCAGAAAATGATATATTATGTCCCCATATACTTACAGATTACGCAAATATCAACAACATATTAGTTCTCCCAAAAAGGGAGGTCAAAAAACATTGTATTCATTGCAGAAGTCCCTGACTGCATATAATACAATTCCTGTCCAATCATAAAAGCCACTTGGTCGCAGATTTGCAATGACAATTCCATGAAACCACTGTGAAGCTAAGGCGTGTGAGGGTGCATGTTTGTGGAGTGGTGCAAGAATCCTGTCTCCAGCCTTTAACAAAGTGTAATTTAATAAAACATTGTGTCTGTCCAGGTCAGTGTGTATGTGTGCAGGGTCAGTGTGTGACTGTGTGTGAGTGCAAGCACAAATATTTTGCAGAAGAGACAAACAGCAATGAGAGATAGAAGGGAGTGAACCCAAGTTAGTGATGGCCAGGGGCTGCTTGCTGGTCTTGAGTTGAGAGAAAAAATAAAAGACTGGCTGACTGCAAGAAATGACACAGTTAAACACTTAACTGGTTTGCCAGACAAAGTTTGTGCCCGGCCTTGGACTGAAAAGCCTTTTTTACAGAGAATTCCATTCAAGCATTAATCCAGTCTTAATCTGTGCCTCTGAAAAACCACAAGTGTGCTAGTCTAAACATGATGCATCCCTGCGCAATTTCACCGAAGTCTGCATTTTGTTTTTAAAGTCAGTGCTGAGTAGTGGCATCAAGGCTATAGCAACTATTTCCTGGCACATTTTGGAAAACTGTCTTGAATGCTCCATGACACAGGCATTATGAATCTTGTAACGATTTGCTGAATGTCTTCGTATGAAGATACATTTACCAAATGAGTGGGTCAAACACTGCAGGCCTGTGTTCTGAATGGTCTGGAAGCACAGGAGAACCCGTATGTGCAGGGTAGTGTTTTTCTTCTATGGGGGGTGTATTCAGGTGAATATGCTGTTCTGTGTGGAAACTGATTGATAAAGGAAAGAGGAGGCACACACACCAGTTATTTTATTTTTAATAGTTGAAACAACATCATTCTAATGTTTGATGTCCAAGGATTTAGGTAGCATTGAGTGATTTCTGACTCACTTGCCTTCATAGGATGAATCCACCTCTATTTTGTTTTATTAAGCAAGCTCATCAATTAACCTCAATGTTGGCATGCAAAATGAATCCAGGCAAGGGTGAGTATAATATAATATAAAGGTTGGGTGACACACAACAAGCATTAAGAATGACGGGGTAGCGAAGATTGATTATGGAAACTACCTAAATCTTATAAACTAGAACATTCATTACAGTAACTGGTGAAAAAAACACGAATGCATTCGATTATTCATTTTGTATTACCTGTAAGGGATTTTTGTTTGTGTACCATATGGTTAATCAATCAAGGAAAAATATTGTTTTGAAACAAATAATATTTATTCTGAATAAGCATGATGGGAAATATGAAAATAATGTGCGTAGTTTTGAGCCAACAGTACATTTGTTAATTTTATTAAACAAGCTTGTTCAAATTAAGTTTTTCAACATATAGACTACTTGCAGTAAAAGGATGTTATGCTCAACATTCTGACATACAGCTGAACTAACAGAAGTGTTGCCTTCCAAAAGGCAGACTTATTTTTTCACTTTGTTCCAACAAACGTTGAAATATTAGTTACATGTCTTTTTAAAGTCCACCAAATTTACAGAATAACGCTGATTAAGCAATTGATTTCATTATTGTCATTTTTTTTTGGAAATATCTAGTCTCTGAAAATGTTTGCTATTCACAGTTTAAGTGTTTGTTTTGTACATATTTACTGCAGCAGTCACCATAATTTATTGAGATTTAATAGTTTTCTGGCAAGTTTCATGTACCAAATTAGTTGAATCCTGTATTACATTTTAACATTTATTTTGACCCCATATCACAGTTGGGGACAAAGGTGAGGAGAAGATGAGACATTGTGGCTAATGGTGGAGCTGGGTATTGAACCTGGTCCAGACACTCATGTGCATGCAGCTGCAGGTGTTTCCACGGACCTTGTTCCGCACATTTTCACCCTATTTTTCTCCCACCCGTTTCGGAATGTCCGATTTGCAGTATTTCCTGGCCTTGTTGCTAAGATTCTGAAGCAGGTGCAGGAGAGTTGAAAATGCACTTCTCTGATGCACGTCTTGATGCGCCATTCGGTTTGTAAACACACAGCTCACTTGACAAGGATGTGTTCACCAGCTCACAAAAAGAAAAACAGAGAGTCACAGCAGCGCAGTGGACCTGACACAAACCCATGTCGCGGCAGCACAGTGGGCCGGAAACAAACCCATGTCGCGGCAGCACAGTGGGCCGGAAACAAACCCATGTCGCGGCAGCACAGAGGGCCTGAAACGAAACCCACGTTGCGGCAGCACGGCGGGCCTGAAACAAACCCAGATCGCGGCAGCACAGTGGGCCTGAAACGAAACCCATGTCGCGGCAGCCTAGTGGGCCTGATACAAAACCCACGTCGCGGCAGCACAGTGGGCCTGAAACAAACCCAGATCGCTGCAGCACAGTGGGCCTGAAACAAACCCAGATCGCTGCAGCACAGTGGGCCTGAAACAAACCCAGATCGCTGCAGCACAGTGGGCCTGAAACAAACCCAGATCGCTGCA
>JACXGJ010001664.1:5303-78807 GCA_016801105.1 Esox niger
CTGTTGTCCTGTTTAGCGCACCTGTTTCTCATCTAGTCATTACCATTCCAAGTATATATGTATCCTCTGTTCCCCCTGTCTTTGCGTGTTATTGTCTCTACATTGAGCGTTAGTCAGCTCTAAACATTAAATATATGAATATACAAAATATACAGACTTTGTCTCTTGCTTCGTCTCCGTCTGCCCAAGGAGCTGACAGTAACTGCTGCCTTGTTGACTAGACTGAGATATTTGGAATGTAGATTCTTGATTGAGCACAGCAAGAGGGACAGCTTCTACATCACAATACTGAGAAAGACAACTAAGAAATACTATTAGATACAGTTTCATTAAACATTGTGTACATTGTGCAATATCGCTGGGCCTGGTTGAACTTCAAAATGAAACATAGTCATGTTTCTTTTTTTGCAGTGGGCTACAAGTTCCCCTATTAACTGCAGTAATATTGTATATTGTGTTTCTGGGCTGTAGTGACTGCATTTCATTGTACTGTACTCATTCTGTTCAATGACAATAAAATGTAATGTAATCTAATCTACTGTAGTTGGACATTGTCAACATGTGCCTTGTTCAGTCTTATATAGAAATGGATTCAAACCAGTGACCAGTGTAATGGTTGCCTGTTCCGGTGTGATGGAAATATTAGACTCTCCAGTGATGTCATCAGGTGATATGTTTGGTAATAGACCAATTAGAAAGTCAGTTACAAATCATAGCTGATTTTCAGTTTCCCTCCTTCCCACTTGAACAATTCCAGCCATTAGTAGCAAAATGTCGAATTGCAGTTGTGCTTCACTAAAACAATTTCTACGTTGTTTCATTTAGACTATCTGAAATCAAAACATTTGATATTGACAAATGAAACACTTTATGAACTCAAACAAAATCTCAAATATTTAGCCGCAGGTCTGAACAGAAACATAGTAAAGCGTAATACGATCGGTACCTCTCTACACATAAACAAAGAGTGAATGGGCCACAGTAACAGAATGTCACCTTTTCAGTTTTCACACCTTTTACTAGATCAAGGTGACAAAACAATTAGTGCTATATTGAAGCCAGTATTCTGACAGGATTCTTGTCTCTAATGACAAGCCGCTGTTATCAGACAGCTAGAATGGGGTCTCCTCGAAACAGAACAACACTCAAGCCTCCGGGGTTAAAGGTTCAACCATGCATCCAACAACATCAAGTTCAATTATGGTAAATTGTGGCAGGTCACTGTGATGTTGACTTGCCTGCTCTGGATGCATCACTACTAGTAATAATTGTCTGTAGAGCTTAGAACGGAATACATTACCGTTTGCATGTGAAAATGCTGTTGCACCGTTGGTTGCAGTACAGCATTAGCACTGAGAAAATAACTGTGAATTAACTTAATAAAATACATAAAGCACGTTATAAGCAGTTTATTTATGAAAAGTAATGAGACGTAATGATAAAGTGTGTGAATGTCCGTATAAGAAAGTGTCCCCCCCCAAAAAAAAATCATACAGGGGCATTTGGTGTCTGTCGTACAACACATAACTCTGATTCAACATCCAGATAACGGAGACTACAGATTCACCTTGGGTCCCGCTTCACCGGCAGACAGTGTCATCCGCCTGACACCCGGACACGCTACTCTAGTTATCTTCATCCTATTCCTGCTAATCTGTCAAAGTGGAATCCGATGCAGTGGATTTGGATTAAGGGAGCGACAGCGGCGGGGTTCAGAGTGACTCACACGACCATTGTGTCCCGCCATGCCGGACTAAGGAAAGGCAGCTGGAAAAGGTCCCTGAGTCAACAGGCACGTCGGCTGAGATTGGATTCTGAGGGAGCGTGCTCGATCCGCGAGGATGCAGCGCCCGGCCGCCGTCCCCCTCCCCACCCCAGAGACGGATATCTTTTAATGGGAGCCCAGGGCAGGGCCAGTTTATGCATATTCAACATGACAGGCGAGCCAGGGGGAAACAAGACCAACGACCCGGATTGATCCGCTACGTCTAGAAAATGCTGTTGCTCCCTGTGTTTTTTCCCCAACGCAATTTGCTCTTCCTTTCCATATCTCTCTTTAGACTGTAGTAGTGGTGAGACTCTCGCAGGAAGCTAAGTTAAGAAGAGGGCATGCAGGGCCAGCAACATGGGGGGGTGCCCATCAAAACAATTTGTCTTCTTATCACAGGATAAACCCTGGATGCTTGTGACTGACACAATTCAATTGAAAATGCAAATAGACGTATTGCTATTTCTTTCTCTTATCCAATTGAGAAAACTCAAAGTCAAAATAATACATTGCTTTATCGTTTTTTGGGATGGGGTATGCAAAATTCCTGCCAATGTAAGAAAGAAATTGCAAAATGTGTTTATGATTTTATTTCCATGGTCTGTCCAGCACAACTGACACACTGAAAAAGCTCATGTAAATGCTTACATAGAAAATAATTTATTGTGTTGTCATTTCATTTACTTGTGATGAATGTTTCAAAACCGAAATGAAATCTCAACTGACAATCGCAACGCATCATTTTCCAATTGAATTCCCTCAGTCCTCCTAGCAGCTGCACTTTCCGTTAAAGCAGTCACAATTGCTTGCTTTGCATTTTCATTAATGGTCATGTCCCACACGTCAATCACATATGGTGGGCATGGTTTCGGTAATATGGAAGAAGATTCCGGAGCTTAAAGTGGGAGAGCAGTAGGTGACTCCAGTACCTCAAAGGCCCGATGAAAAAGCGAAGCTGTACCATACCACCAAATGTAAATAATATGTTGTATGTAAGCTATTGACGAAAACAACGACACCACTTGCTCTGTAGGCTTGTTGAATGTGCCTGAAGTATTAATCTCGTAATTGCTGCTTTAATTTTACAGTGACCACACCGAAGAGTCCTGACAGACATAGGTATAACTGTACTTACTATATGTGGACGGGAATAAAATGGCCACACACAATTATCCATCACTTATGGTTGAGACATTGTCCAACAGTTCACACAAATACTTTTGAATTTCTTGTGACAACGAAACAAGTTATTAAACAAAGTAAATACTTTTGAAATGGTTTTTTTTCCAATACGAGATTCGTTGGATAGTTATGGCATTTACGTATTGCACACCTTCTCTAGCTGGTGTAAGTAACCATTACACTCCGACTGCAAAGCGCAACGCTCAACCAGCGAACCTATTAACACGGAGAATGTGAACTTTTGGACAGCTACCCACGAAGCGTTGTTGCCATCAGCATTTAAAGTGGTCCTTGCTGAGCTTAGGAAACAGCAACTTCACGGTATCTGAGCGAGCGATAAAACAGTTCATTACATGTCGGGTGTGAAGGATGACGGTGTGTAATTTGGTGCAGGTGACAAAAAAACTTTAAATGGTAACTCACTAGTCATTTCATACTGTTCACAGTTGCAATGTAAATATCAAACTCATTTCGACTGAATACTTAAATCAGTTCAGCGAGAGTGAATACGTTTGTCATTGCATCAGTAGAGTAACATATTAGTAGTATTCATTGAAGATAATATTATTTAAAGGTTTTTAATCGGCAAAGTTGGCCGGTTATCGGACTGAAACACCTGTGAAACGAAAACATAAACAATGTATAAAGATTAGCACGGATGAAAACAACACAGATTATCACTGTACAATGCATGATACGTAAGAGTCAAAATCCTGTTAAAAAATGACTTTATTATCAGACACCAGGAAACCTTAACAATCAGTCGGATTCCCGTTTAGATCATTATTTATGTGCCTTACAGTCTCTGGGGGATGTTACTGTTCACTACCGAAACAATGACAGTATTTATGGTGCATGCAATCAAAAGCCTTCAGCGTTGACGATGAGCTCTGGAATAAAGTATATACCTTTACATAGATTGTCCCACTCTCAGTGGGGGAGGATCCGGGAACTACAATATTACTAGTTAGGTTTACTCTATAGTGGACACAACCTGCTCAGTAGTGTCCCTCATATGCAGTACCGTAGAGGGAGTTTAATTACACCAGCCAGGTGCACCGCGCCATCGCTTGTGATGTAAACAGGTTAAAAGTGGGAAACATGAATACACAGCCCGGCTTCCGAAGGTAAGGTAATAACTTTCCTCGGACCAACTCATCTGAGAAAGCCCGGGGGGGAGATAGGATGCTCCTACAGCGTTGATTGGCAGGCACCTCCTTGACACACTGACGTTCATTCCGTTCGACTAGCAGGGATCTGGGAGACTTGTACGGCTGCTTATTGCTCAGCGAAGGCGTCTCTCTCGCTCCTGTGTCCACCGCTACCTTCCTACTGCTGCATGGATCTGAAACCCCTCGCCAGGCGGAAAGACGTGCTGACAAAGAGCCACGCGCCACGTGAGTGCTGTTCTGTTGTAAATGTGACATTGCAACAAACTCTACAACGTGGCATGACGGCTGGGATTCAGATGATAGCTTTGTTTTTCCAACTGCCGCGTGAATATAGTGAGCCCGAAACACCGAAATACTAACTCTTACCCGTTAGTAGGAATAGCTTGCTAGGTGTTTAAAAAAAATCCCACAGGTGGTGGTTAGCTAGCTGTTTCATGTGATGGCAAAGACGCCAGCTGCTGGCTGAAAGGTTTTTCCTATGTTAAGTTATCGAGTCAGTTGGCTAGCCAGTGGTCTCGTTGATATTCCCTAGTAGGCCGCCTCCGGAGTCACTTACTAGCAACCTATATGACTATTTACAAATAACAATTATATTAGCAAGTAGGAGCTCAACACCTGCCAACCATTGAGTTATAGGGACCCTCCAGCAAATCTCTTTGTTCTTGCCAACATTGAAACCCACTCGCCTCGTCTCTGTATCTCATCGAAACCTCGCCCGCCGAATTTGACTGACATGGCGAGACAGGAATATTAAGTAAAAATTCAAAGCAGCATTTGCTATGGCTTTAAAAATATTCTTCTTTCGCTCTGCACCATGGTGAAATGGCCTGAAATTGCAGGAAGTTACACCCGACTCGCACATGGTTTTTCTTTCAAAGTGAAACATATTGAATTAGAGGATGTTTAGAGGCCAGTCTAGAGTTTGTGCCCTGTGCTATTAAATGGAACACCCCTGATGTCACTCTGTGAGAGCTTTTGCTAAATTGCTATTTACGTTTCACCCGAAGCTTTTTGGCAACGCGTGTAAATAGTGTTACTTTTTGTCTTTGGCAGAATCAGAGTTCCAAGAAAATCTCACCAAGCGTCACCAGCTCAGTCATTTTGATCCTACTAACCCACACCGGCATGTCAATATCCCTGACAATACTCTTTCCAAATGGTTCTCCACCCTGTTCTCCAGGGCCATGAGACCTTTGGAGGGACATGAGCTGAAACAGACAACAGAGCGCGACCAGTGGAGAAACGCACAAATGGGCTCTATGGAGCACATAGGTATAAAGGGCACGTGCGCTGCTCAGGTTGAGGCCTACCCGTTCACGTGCGCTGCTCAGGTTGAGGCCTACCCGTTCACATGCGCTGTTCCTGTCACGCATGCAGACACGCTGGGCACAGGCAATGTGTGTCTTCACATTTAGTTTCTGTCTTACCTTCCATCCCTGATTATTGTGGAAAACCCTCAGGGGAAGCCTTTTCTTGGGTCTCATTCTAGCCGACGTGGGACTTCTCCCAACCACCCAATTAGGCATATTAGTACGATAATTAGTCACGTTGAACTGTACCTTGACTGCAAGTTCTCATCCAGCTATGTTTTGCTAATAGCGTTATTGTCCGCCCCAGTGAGTGGGGGAACTATGGGGCTGTGTGCTTCCGTTTGTCAGTTTCTACATTAGTCACACGCCAAGTCTCAGACACCACTGGTCAGATTTTGACACAACTCGGGTGAGTGATGCGTCTTTCTATGGAGATCTGACATTTAGAAAATTACAAGTATTGGCCATTTGTTTTGGCAGCAGGGGGTGGGGGGCAATCCACTGTAATTCCAAACTTTGAACAAGCATATTTCCTGTCCCCTTGAGCAACAGGCATGACATTTTGAACATTGCTTTATATGCATCTCTTCCTGACAAACACGTGGCCCCTCCTATCAGGAAAAACAAAGGGTGGACTTTTTGAAAGGTTGTGTAGACAGTCTATATGGCCCACAATTCAACATGATCAGAAATGTTTGTAGACTTAGAATATATTTGATAGATGAACACCATTAGAAGTGTCTCTTCAGTGTATTACGGTTATATACAATTCTATTTCACAACATGTGTTAAAGTATACTAAAGCATGATATATCTGTGTCGACTTAAACATTCTGAAGTATACTTATTACTGTTTAAGTAGTACTTAAAGTGCTGTTTGGCATGCTGAAGTACAACACAAGTGGTTCCTGATTTCATTGATCTAATAGCACAGATTTAGAAACAGCTGAAAAATGATATCAGGTAGCTTGCCTGTGTCTTGGAAAATACTTTGAATTTTTAAGGAACACTGTGAAAATCATTTGAACAGTGTTTCGTTTTTTTCCAAATTGGACTCGCCATTTAATGTAATTACAGCCTATTTAGCACATACAGTATTCTTCCTATTTCAGAGAGCCAAAAGTATTAAACAATTTGCTCCGCAGCTGTTTCTCACTAGGCATGTGTGTTTATTTCCATTGTTAATGAGTTTCCAATGTCTAGTCTTGATTTTCCTATTTGCATTTCAAGTCTAAAGGCAGGATACATTCTTAAGTGTACAGGAACATTCATTGGTCATCTGGTGATGTCTATGGTGACAGAATTCAAGCAATTGTTGCTGGCGAATGATATTTTACCAAGTACATAGCATGACTGCATTATACAGTACATATTATGAATCTGTCCAATTACCTTACTCTGAACGTGGGGACATTGTACTGTGCATTCTGAAAGTATTCCAACCCTTTCTCTTTTCCCCCACATCTTGTTATGCCATATTCTAAATTGTAATAACCAAGCACATTAGGTTCTTCAAAGCTTTGGCAAATTCATTTAAAATGAAAACCGAAAAATCACATTTACATTACAACCTAAACCATTTCAGAAAAAGGTTCTAACGTTACAAAATGTTGGAAAAGTGAAGGGAGCTGAAAACTTTCTGAATGCACTTTATACTAAGTGCTGTAATTTCTAAGTGGCTCATCTGATATAAGTGGATATACCCCCAAATACAAGCTGGCAGTCTGCACTTTAACCTCATAGTGATTCTATCATTAAAAATCCAGAGTGCTGGAATTCAAAGCCCCAAAAAACATCTCTTTCAAAATGCTTTTCTCTGTAGGTCAAATACATTATAATTATTCTTCATCACAGTTAGCTGCAGCTGTCTGCTTAATAAAAACTGGGCAAACACACATTTCATTCATGTTTTAGCTCCTGAAATTGTTAGGTAAAAAAAATGGGCCTTCCATGCAAAAATACTGGTGTGTTGTGAAGTTGTCTCTATTGAGATTTGCATTGGTTGTTTATGAATGTAATTGAAAATAATAACATGTAAAAATATTTTTTCAGTTGTTGTACATTAGAGTTATTATGACCGCTCAAAAACATGTCTTTAAACAAAATATATACACAATATATTCAAAAGTATCAGGTCTATGAGAAAGTACTGCCTTTCGAAAGAAAATTAAAAATATTGTCATTTAAACTAATGCCTATGTACAGGTGCTGGTCATATAATTAGAATATCATAAAAAAGTTGATTTCAGTAATTCCATTCAAAAAATGAAACTTGCATAATGTATATAGTCATTCTACACAGACTGATATATTTCAAGTGTTCATTCTTTTTAATTTTTATGATGATAACTGACAACTAATGAAAACCCCAAAATCAGTATCTAAGAAAATTTGAATTATGTGAAAAGGTTCAATATTGAAGACACCTGGTGCCACACTCTAATCAGCTAATTAACTCAAAACAACTGCAAAGGCCTTTAAATGGTCTCTCAGTCTAGTTCTGTAGGCTACACAATCATGGGGAAGTCTGCTGACTTGACACCTGTCCAAAAGACGACCATTGACACCAAGGAGGGCAAGACACAAAAGTTAATTGCTAAAGAGGCCGGCTGTTCACAGAGCTCTGTGTTCAAGCACATTAATAGAGGCAAAGGGAAGGAAAAGATGTGGTAGAAAAAAGTGTACAAGCAATAGGGATAACCGCACCCTGGAGAGGATTGTGAAACAAACCCATTCAGAAATGTAGGGAAGATTCACAAAGAGTGGACTGCAGCTGGAGTCAGTGCTTCAAGAACCACCACGCGCAGACGTATGCAAGACATGGGTTTCAGCTGTATACATTATGCAAGTTTCACTTTTTGAATGGAATTACTGAAATAAATCAACTTTTTGATGATATTCTAATTATATAACCAGCACCTGTACATAGGCGTACAAAGGCCCATTATCAGCAACCATCAGACCTGTTTTCCAATGGCATGATGTTTAAGTTTATCATTTTGAAAGGCTTGTTGACCATTAGAAAACCAATTATGTTAGCACATCTGAAAACAGTTTTGCTGATTAAAAATCAATAAAACTGTCCTTGTTTAGACTAGTTACGTATCTGGAGCATCAAAAATTGTGGATTCAATTAAATGCTCAAAATGGCCTGAAACGAATAAATTATTTTCTGAAACTCATTAGTCTATTCTTGTTCTGAGAATTGTAGGCTATTCTCAGTGAGAAATTGCCATGAAACTGAAGATTTTGTACATTGCTGTGTACTACTCCCTTTGCAGAACAGGGGTGTGGGAGGCTCCAGTGCACCAATGTGCAAGGGGACAAGTACATTAGTGTCTAGTTTGAGAAACAGACACTCACATGTTCTTAGCTGGCAGCTTCATTAAATTGTACCCATAAAACACCAGTAAACATCAACAGTGAAGAGGCGGCTCAGGAATGCTGACTTTCTAGGCAGAGTTGCTAAGAAAAAACCTATCTCAGAACATTTGTGAGACGCCGACCAAATGAAAAGATGCTGGAAGAGTGCTTGACCCCATCTGTCAAGCATAGTAGAGGCAATGTGATGGTCTGGCAGTGCTTTGGTGATGGAAAAGTGGGAGATTTGTCCAGGTTAAAAGGGCAGAAGGCTATCGCTCATTTTGCAACATCATGTGGACGGCGCTTGATTAGAGCCAATTTCCTCCTACTCCCGGACAGTGGCCCAAAGCACAGTTCCAAACGATGCAAGAGCTATTTAGGGAAGATGCAGTTAGCTGGTATTCTGTCTAATGGAGTGGCGGGCACAGTCACCAGATCTCAACCCTACTGAGCTGTTGTGGGAGCAGCTTGACTGTATGGTACATGAGAGGTGCCCATCAAGCCAATGCTTCAGGACGCATGGGGTAAAATCTCCTCAGATTACCTCAGGATATTGGCAACTAGAATACTAAAGGTCTACAAGGCTGTAATTGCTGCAAATGGAGGACTCTTTAACAAGCATATTTTGAAGGATACAATTGTTATTTGAATAAACAATTATTGTTCTTTACCTTGTCATTTTTCTATCTCGTTTCGTATATCTGTTCATGGAAAACAGGGACATTTCTAAGTGACCCCGAACTTTTGAATGGTAGTGAACATTTAGAAAATATAATAAAGTAACTCTTTTAATATGATTAAATTAGACCCAACATTTTCTATTTTAGAAGACAAGTTTACATACATTTCTTAAATGATAGATCTCACTAAGCTGAAAATGTCTTTTCTGGAAACTATTAGATTTAATTGATTTGACGGTATTGTAGTTAAGCCTTATGGAGATGCAATTCAGCATACTAAAGACAAACACCAGCTTAATGAGCACGCTAACAATTCTTTTTTTTCATAATGCTGACAAATTGACACAACTTAAGTTGTTAAGTAAATGCTGCAACAATCTAGTCAACTTAGCACATTGTGCGTTCCCATATGGAAATCTAATATTTGGCCATTTAGCCAAATACATAATACCATATACAATAAATATGAACTCAGCGATCTTAAGCAGACACCCTTTTTCCGCATTTCTTACGATCAAATGAAAAAAATATTTTGTTTTTGCGGAACACAAACTGCTGTTGATGTATGATGTAGTGAAGGGCTCCCTTTGGCTCACGGGCTGGCGGAAACCTTACAACCACTCTGGAGTGCATCTTTAAGCTCCACACAAATTCTGTGCAGTAAAACGGACATGCCGAAAATAAATCTGCTTCTTACGTAGCACCGTCACATGTTACCGCCAGAATTTTTAGCCCTGTGGAGAGCATCAGGAGAGGATTAAAGAACCTTCCCATTCAGGTGTTAGATGCAGCATGGGTTGAATCGTTATTTGGAATCAGTTCCGATGATTTCATATGATTGAACTGGTCTGGTTCCATGATACTCTTAGTGTAGGTACAATAAACTTAACCCAAACTGACTCAACCTCCTGGCTTGAACCAGAACTGATGTCTTTGTGTAATTGGTCAAACACCCGATTACGTTCTGAATCCATATGTGTTAAGAGACGAGTTTGCAACTTTAACTAATAGTCCTGCACTCTTCCTTTTAAAATTATTATCAAATCTATGGGCAAAATTTCCTCGTTTTTTTTTTTTAAACCTCAAAAATTTGTGATTTCTCCAAGGTGCTGGAACTAATGCTGCTCGTTATCTTGTGCAAACATTTGGATCATGACATGAACATAATGTCTCCACAGTGTTGAATCCCGTTCCATTTTTATTAATTTTTTTAGGCCGAATAATGTAAAGCACTTTGAATTGCCCTGGGTATGAAATGCGCTCTACAAAAAACTTGCCAACACAAATTCTAACAGCATTTGAAAATTAGAAACATTATTTGAACCCCCTTCGACCTCTCCTTGTGTGAACAAATACCCTTCCCATTGAAATCCGATTGAAGCTGGAGGTTGCTGGCCCTCAGCTCTGTGGAGCGTCCAGGTGTTTGCGACACTGCATGGCCTGCTTGTCCAGCGTGCTCCAGCAGCTTATGACTTCCGACTCTTATCAGTGCTACACAGTCCATTGCCGAAACCTGTAAAGAAGGACCAGACGAAAATGGAGGGATACAGGTTTGCCGGAGAATGGCGCTGTGTGACGTGACAGCAAACACTGCATGAGAGAGAGCTACGCTAGGCATTAGTCACACTGCTAACCCCCCCCCCCCCACACACGCCCCACTCTGTCAGAGTCAGTTCCATATAAGCTCAGCCTGAGGGTCAGACACACGGAGGAGTCTGCAGCAATGGGATGTAACTGTGATGAGATCCACCTGCCCAGTTCAACCCAGGCGTTGCCATGGAGGTGTTTGTTTTACGTTGTGATGCATTCATCGTGCCTTCACTGTACACGGCCGTCGAGTTTAAAGACTTTGTGGATGTTTCCATGTTAACTGTCATTTATTGTATTTAATTTGGATTCTCTTCTGTATTGGATTTGTTTATATATTTTAAAATTTTTACAAACATTTCTGAATGTAAAACGAAGGACCGCCAGCTTTCCTGAACAGAAAACCCACTGGCTGGCGTCTCTAGGTGTCATCTGTCCCGTGAAAAGGGTTGATTTGTCAGTAGGTATAGCAATATCCATGATGTACTTCATATCACATGACAAATGTTGTCATTGATGGCACCAAGGTATCGCTGGTTCAGTTTATATACGTGGCTCAAAGATCAGTCAAGGACGATTTGTTGCGCCTATAATGTCCTAAGCTCAGACAACTGTTAAAAATGGGATGATTGAGTAATTAAAATGAAATCAATCACAATATTTCTCTCTTTAATCACAAGTGTCAGTGTTCTCACTCTCTCTCCCTCGCGCTCTCGCTGTGATTAATGACTGGCATGAAAGAGATTGGAAGAGGGAGGTGTGTATAATTATTATGAACCTAAACAAGGCACCTGTGCTTTCTATGAAACAATTCATACTAATCTGTTAGCAAAGGCTTTCATTATAGGCCCTGGTCCAGCCACAATGAGTAGATTGAAGAGAAGATTTCTCCTTCCTTGAGTGTCCTTTGTGCTCTTCTCTTCCACACAGACTTTTGGGCTTCTGGTTGTCCTTGCTACTATTGTGTTCATCACTACTTTCTCTGTTGTCTCCTGGGGCTGTGGTAGTTGTTAAATTGCTGTCTTTTCCCCCTTGAAGGTAGGCTGGTTCAGTGTCCTGTTTTGGCTACTTTGTATATCTAAGTTACCGAAATTCGTATCTCGGGGTCTTGTTCGTGAGTGAAGGTAAAATGGAGCCGGAGAATCGGAACAAGCGGGGCCGGTATTGCATTTGCTTTACCGCTACGTTGTGGCGTAAAGCGAGCTGAGCCGGAAGGCAAAGCTCTCGATATACTGTATACCATTTTCGTTCCCACCCTCACCTATACTGTATACCATTTTCGTTCCCACCCTCACCTATACTGTATACCATTTTCGTTCCTACCCTCACCTGCGTTCATGAAGGCTGGGTCATGACCAAAAGAACTAGATCGCGGGTACAAGCGGATGAAATTTTCTCAGAAGGGTGGCTGGCATCTCCCTTAGAGATAGGGTGAGAAGCTCAGTTATCCGTGTGGAACTCGGAGTTGAACCGCTGCTTCTTTGCATTGAAAGGAGCCAGTTGAGGTGGTTCGGGCCTCTGGTAAGGATTCCCCCAGGAAGTCTCCCTAGGGAGGTGTTCCAGGCACGTCCAGCTGGGAGGAGACCTCGGGGTAGGCCCAGGACTAGGTGGAGAGAGGTGTTCCAGGCACGTCCAGCTGGGAGGAGACCTCGGGGTAGGCCCAGGACTAGGTGGAGGGAGGTGTTCCAGGCACGTCCAGCTGGGAGGAGACCTAATGGTAGGCCCGGGACTAGGTGGAGAGAGTATCTTTCGACACTGGCCTTGGAACACCTCGGGATCCCCAAGTCTGAGCTGGCAAAGTTCTGGGTGCCCTGCTGGAGCTGCTGCCCCCGTGACCCGATACCGGATTGGCAGATGAATGAATACATTTATCATTAATGTTCTGGAATGTTTTCTAACAGCGAAACAATATTTTTCATTTACAAACTTCGCCATGATCATGAAAAATAAATGTTTTGGGCTATAAAGGCTGGGGATATGTATGTTTCCCTGGCTCCCCGACTGACAACTGTGGGATCAGAGTGATTTGTTGTGTGTGGAACATCCTGGCCATTGATGATAGGCATGCAGCACCCCTTTGTGAATTAAAGCTTTTGATTGGCAATATGCATATAGTGGACGGTGCTGTCAGTCTGCCTAGTGACTGATCTTCCCATACCGCGTCCTCCCATTGCTAGCAGGCAACGACTGAGCGTTTTTGTGTTCTGAAATATTCTGAAATAAATCAGCCTCCTCCGTTCCACAAATAGAGGATACGGCAGCAAAGGCAGGTAATGCTGGGGATAATTTGCGAGGTTAAACAAGGATGGTTAAACACTATTCGTAATCACTCAACCCTCTTGAGATGCACTGGATGATGCAAACCACTAATGGCAGCAGCATGGCGCACCCCTCAAAAAGCAATGCGCCCCCTGAAAACAGCGTGGCACACGCCCATAAACAGCAGGCACGCCCCCCACAAACAGCATGACTCACCCCGATAAGACAGCTTCACACTAGTCCACTAACTGTGTAAACGGCGGTGAAGTTTCATTTTGTTCCTTGTCCCATAATTTTGTACCGAAGGAGGTACTCTTTCCCTAAAAGATAAGTCCGCTGTTCACTTGTTCTTGCTGTTAACGGCACCATTCTTTCTTCTGGTCTGGCGGGAGATTTCTGTGCCTCTTTTAGGACAGCAGAGCAGGGAGGTGGAGAAGGAAATTAGAGGGAAATTACGAGGGAGAGGTGGGCACACAGCAGGGCAAGTATTGTCCTGTGGGGTGACGCTGTACAGCACGTAGATGTGATGAGACTTTTAAGGCTTATTGTCTTGGAGGGAGCCTTCGGAATTAGGGGCACATTTACCCAGCTGACATAAAAAAATGCAGGAACTTGAACTGCAGATTTTTACACTTCAGTCTGCTCAGAACCACAGCACAGCAACACCACCTCAACCAGAACCCAGCGATTAGGAGAGGAGGGAGACCTGTCTGCAATCTGGACTTCGGTTAGACAACTCCAAAAGGAGACAAGCAGCAGGAGGCCCAGTGGTAGGGAAAATGAGGCCACTAGAGGAGATGGAAAAGCTGAACGAGGGGATGACAAGTACACTGGAGTAGGAGGTGAGAAAGCTGAAGTAGGTGAGAAGGATGGAGGAGGTGAGAAAGATGAGGTGCAATAGAGAGCAACCTGTGAAGGAGCTGGACACATCCCCAAGGACGCCAGTAGAATATCCCACCCCTGTTCCTGACCACAGCCTCCAGTCATGAGGCAAATTCAGAACATATTCACATCCTATAGTGTTACCGGGGAAAATAAACTTACATTTGAGTAAAGGACATAATATGAAGAGAGATTTTATTTTCACAGCACGATTTGATCTCCCAAACGGACATCAGATTATTACAATCACAGCAGTGGTGCTTTGATTAGGAATTCGTATCACAGCATGTTACATAAAACAAAGGTGTTTTGTGCACCAATAGGCACGATTAAGGAAGTATGAAATTTGTGTGAACTAGTATGATTTTTGAACATCAGCTGGCTAAAATTCGAAAACGTAACATTGCCAAAAAAAAGATGCAAATCTCTCCTAAAGTCTTTCTAATCTCAGCGAAGGCCTGAAGACCCCATAACTTACCCCACCTCCTGACAGCACCTCCCCCATGCTCCTAAACACTGTTTTTTTTGCCAGTGTGGAAATATACAGGGGACCCTGGAGCTCCTGTCAGAGGACCAACGAGGGCCCTCAAGCCAAGTAATCACACACACACAGACACGATCCGCCGGCGTTTACCATCTTATCCCGGGAAGTACCAGGTCTGAGGTCATTTAAAATGCCCCGAGTAGCAGGATACCAGATGAGAAAGACATCGAGTGTGGTTCATGCTTTATAAAATGTATGTACTCACACCAGGAAATAAGAACACTTTTAGAGAGGAAATTGGGCAACATTACAATATTGTTCATGAGCTGTGTTAACTGTTCACCATAATGTCGTATTGTCCTTTTAGAAATGTGGTATAGAGGATGTGGATGCACAGGTAGCCCTCTGAGTCCAAACCGACAAACGACCAGTAGATTCAGGAGGTTTGCTATTTCTGTATGATTGGACTTAACCCACTGGATTCTGATGATCAAAACAGGATCAGAAATCAGGTTGGAAATAAATAAGGACATAATCTATTTTTCAGAGAGAGAGGATTTTCAGACACGGGGACACAGTTTGTGGCAACCGTAATGCCGGAACCAGACACTCTGAGCACATACTGGGAGTAACACGTACCTGGAGGCGAAATCACGGCCCATGCCCCCCATATAACCCCCAGAGACAAAACCACGACGAAACAACCTGCAAGAACTCCTCACGGCTCCTGCAGCTCAGTCGCGTGCTGGGTCTCTGCGTGGTCAATGGCAGGTTTCAGGGGCGCTCCTATGGTATGTACCCCTACAGATCCACTCAGAACTCTGACACACTGGCCTACCAGGGCTTAGAGCCCTTTTGCAGAATGATAATGAAGCAAAGTCAGGGGGAGAAGCGTTCTTAGTTTATTAACAAAATATGGAACGTCTTTTCTAGATGTCTATGTGCATCCCCATGTTTCTTTGACTTAAGCATCATATTTATACTAGACCAAACCTTCAATACATCCTCTCATACCTGGCTGTCTTCCAGTCATATACATGTATTCTATATCTTAACCTTGTAGGGCCTGGTAGTGTCCCCACTTGAGTTCTTGGCTCCACATTCACACACTTATCAGGTTGTATAAGGCCCATCCAGTAATGGATACCAACAGCTTGTGATACAGTACCTCATATAGCACAGGATGGTGAAGTACCACTCCTCAGTATCGTGTTCTTTAACAAGAGAGTCGAACAAAAATGCATGTATATCACTAGGAAAAGACCTGCTTTCTCCCACTAGATAGAAACATTTTCAATTGTGAGGCACTAAAGTTGAAAACAATGCAAAAGATGTGTAACAGTTATAAATTAGGAAGATAATAGTTAACAGTTATTTTAAAATGTATATTAAAATGTGCTCAACCAATCAGAATTGCCAATGAAGAAAGCTTTGCCTCTAATTAAGGATGATTGACAGCTCTCATGTTTAGCTAGAAAATTTAGAGAAGGTTCCAGAGCTGCAGAAACAGAGACAAATCAACAGATCGTAAGAACAGAACGGTCACTTAAAACTCAGTAAAGTTGAGGAAAGTTAAGAAAACATATTCAATTCAGCAAAACTTTGTGCACAAGCTGGGTTTTAACGTTCTTTTGTTAAAACCCAAGGGCAGAATGTCCTTTTGTCTTGTTGAGTGATCGAGCAGAAAAATTAGCTCCACTACTTCAAACGTTAGAACTCACTGGAACATTTCTTACAATGTAATTTAAACTAACACAGTTGGACTACTTGTTACTATGTTAGTAGAAATGTTATGCTGTTTTATAATCTATACTATAATGACATTGTTACTTACAATGCCATGTTAAGACAATCAGGTAAGGCTAGAATGTCCATGCTGATTTCCCATGCAGACTACATCGTGCAACTTGGCTAAATCATTTGTTTTATGTGGATAATGCAACATTTTCTGTGATAATTCATCATATTGGTTACATATATATGAACTTGAACCTGCTATTATGTCATACTAGAGTATAATACTATTCTTTGGTTAGTACAGTTTATAATATTAATTTTGCCTGAAAATTAAATGATTCATTCAATTCATCTGTTAATGTACTGTGTAGTCATATAACAGTAGTTAAGATTAATACTTGAAAAATACAACTAGATCAGGACAGACAGGCCTGTTTTTTGTTTTCTTGTATTGTTGTACAGCGGGTGACTAAGCCCAGTTTTGTAAATGCAGGTCAGGTCGCACAGAGACCTCGGTCTTTGAGACTTGAGTTTATGAGGGAGAGCTCAGTTGATGCTTCAATTGATTGGCGAGCTGCCCAGTTGATCCGGTTAGACATTGCATACTGAAGACAGAAAATAAATCTGCTTTTGGACAGCGGAACTGAACTGAGCCTATTGATTCCTTCGGTGTGGAAGTACTGTGTTAACCCACACGAAACGAGACACACAAAGAGTAGAATTTGAACAGAAAAGTTACTTGACTGACTAAACATAACGACTCTGACGGGGGAAGAAATATATCTTTATCTCTTTTCTACTTTTTTAAAAACTTTTTTTTACCTACTCAGTTATTGTACGCTTTCATGCTGATTGTAATATTCTGTCACTAAAAAGTATGTCTTTATTACTAATCAAATCTGGGCTGCGTCTTGTTATCTGCGATGTATTGTCCTTTCTTAGCATTGGTGTACTTGCCTGTACAGACGGAAGGACAGTGGGTGACAGATGGAAAGACAGTTGAGATACCAAATAAAATAACATTTGAATTATTTTGAGACAACCAGATGTTTTCTTGCCTCAGTGAAGGGAAAGCCTGGCAGTAAAAAAATTGAACAGAGTATTTGACCTTTTAGCTTCCCTATCAAACCTAAAAAAAATGTCAACCAGAAAACCTAAGAGAATTAACAACAATGAAAAACCTTTTCATGAATGCAAAAGAAATTGAGAAACCTAGTCAACAAAAACCAGATAGACCCACTGAAACCGTAACAATGCAAAAATACACTAAGACCAAAGAAGTACCAGCATGACAGAAAACTGGGCAACTGGGGAATCAATGAGAACAGCAAACTCAGGAAAGATCATTTACAGTTTCACCAACCGCACTAATATTATTTCCTGAGCAAATGTAAAATGTTCTTCTTACCCTAATCCCACAAGGCTGGCTGTGTACACTCCCTGAGCACCCTGACTGGCATACGATCCAAAACAACACGAGGACATATTCTCATGCTTTGTTGATTAAGAACTGGAGTGGCTTGACGTGGTGTGATGGTCTAGGACATTGACCATGGGAAAGACTTGATGATGTCCACCTGCGTTCGAAAGACAGCCTTCAAAAAATACTACATTTGTATTATTTATTTGTCCCTGCATTTCTGACTGGAACTATGTGCACATTGTTACATAGATGGCAACATTTTAAATATATTTATACTTTTCTGATATAGTGAGAGGAGGGAGGAGAGAGAAATCAGGATACAAGATAGAGAGGATAAAGATAGAGAAGCAAGATGGGAGAAAAGAATGGAGAGGTGACAGATAAGGGGGGGAAGAGAGAGATTGAGAATGAAGACCGCTTGGGATAAATGCTTGCAGTGCCTCTGGAAAGTATTCAGACCCCTTGACTTTCTCACTACACTGTTTTGTTACAGATGTAACTTGAAATGTATGTGATATTTTTTCCAGAAATATATCCAGACCATTTATTCTGGACTTCTAGAAAGTTCAGAAAAAAGGGTCTGAATATTTATAATACATATAATAGAGAAAATGACAATTGTGTGCTTTATAGTATCCTTTAAAATGTGTCAGATTGCAAGTCCATCCAATCGATGAAATACCAACCATCAACAATTTAGATGAAAAAATATTTAATAAAAAAAGGTTACTTAAGTCATTTGCTGTATTGTTATTTATTTAAAATGATCACTTTATGACTTTCTTTATCTTAGTATTGCTGAAATTGTTGAACTGTTGAAAAGAGCAAAAGTTTGATCATGCATTCATCTTCTAGGACAGTTCAAAACAATACATACATGGAATTAGCATAAAATAAATTGGTTTTCTGACATTAAACAGATGAGTTTAGATGAGATGGTAGTCTAGTTTTATATTCCATTTGGGCTCGGAGCCAAACAACGGTGTTTGCAAGAACAAATCTTTCACTCTGTGTCCATAGGCCTCAAAAAGAATGATTGATATGCAGTTTAGGCATCCCATCGTCAATGAAATTGTTGGGTGAATGAATCAATCTAATTAATTATATAAAGCATTTTCTACATCAGCAGTTGTCACTAAGTGCTTTTACAAATACCCAGCCTGAAACCCTGAAGAGCAACAACAACAGTGTTGATGTACTGTGGCTATGAAAAATGTCCTGGTAGGGTCAAAACTTAGGAAGAAACAGAGAGGAACCATACTATTGGCCAGTGCTCTCTCTGCTTGGGGAACATAATATGATTTTACATGTGACAAGTACAGTGGGCAGAACAAGTATTTGATAAACTGCTGATTTTGCAGGTTTTCCTACTTACAAATCATGTAAAGGTCTGTAATTTTTATCATTTGGAACACTTCAGCTGTGAGAGACGGAATCTAAAACAAAAATCCAGAAAATCACATTGTATGATTTTTAAATAATAAATGTCCATTTTATTGCATGACATAAGTATTTGATACATCAGAAAAGCAGAACCTAATATTTGGTACAGAAACCTTGGTTTGCAATTACAGATATCATACGTGTCCTGTAGTTCTTCACCAGGTTTGCACACACTGCAGCTGGGATCTTGGCCCACTCCTCCATGCAGACCTTCTCCAGATCCTTAAGATTTCAGGGCTATTGCTGGGCAAAACAGACTTTCATCTCCCTCCAAAGATGTTCTATTGGGTTCAGGTCTGGAGACTGGCTAGGCCACTCCAGGACCTTGAGATGCTTCTTACGGAGCCACTCCTTAGTTGCCCTGGCTGTGTGTTTTGGCTCGTTGTCATGTTGGAAGATCCAGCCACAACCCATCTTCAATGCTCTTACTGAGGGAAGGAGGTTGTTGGCCAAGATCTCACGATACATGGCCCCATCCATCCTCCCCTCAATACGGTGCAGTCGTCCTGTCCCCTTTGCAGAAAGCATCCCCAAAGAATGATGTTTCCACCTCCATGCATCAAGGTTGGGATGGTGTTTTTGGGGTTGTTCTCATCCTTCTTCCTCCAAACACGGCGTGTGGAGTTTAGACCAAAAAGCTCTATTTTTGTCTCATCAGACCACATGACCTTCTCCCATTCCTCCTCTGGATCATCCAGATGGTCATTGGCAAACTTCAGACAGGCCTGGACATGCGCTGGCTTGATCAGGGGGACCTTGCATGCACTGCAGGATTTTAATCCATGACGGCGTAGTGTGTTACTAATGGTTTTCTTTGAGACTGCTGTCCCAGCTCTCTTCAGGTCATTGAACAGGTCCTGCCATGTAGTTCTGGGCTGATCCCTCACCTTCCTCATGATCATTGATGCCCCACGAGGTGAGATCTTGCATGGTGCCCCAGACCAAGGGAGATTGACCGTCATCTTGAACTTCTTCCATTTTCTAATAATTGCGGTTGTTGCCTTCTCAACAAGCTGCTTGCCTATTGTCCTGTAGCCCATCCCAGCCTTGTGCAGGTCTACAATTTTATCCCTGATGTCCTTACACAGCTCTCTGGTCTTGGCCATTGTGGAGAGGTTGGAGTCTGTTTGATTGAGTGTGTGGACAGGTGTCTTTTATACAGGTAACAAGTTCAAACAGTTGCAGTTAATACAGGTAATGAGTGGAAAACAGGAGGGCTTCTTAAAGAAAAGAAATACTAACAGGTCTGTGAGAGCCGGAATTCTTACTGGTTGGTAGGTGATCAAATACTAATGTCACACAATACAATGCAAATTCATTATTTAAAATTCAGTGTACCTATGGTAAAATTGACAGACCTCTACATGCTTTGTAAGTAGAAAAACCTGCAAAATTAGCAGTGTATCAAATACTTGTTCTCCCCGCTGTATGTCAATAAATGCATCTAGGCTGCGTTGAGTCTCTAAAACGAAGTCCGCTGCGCAGCCAGGTGGACAAGGACGGACAGTTGCTGTGGACAGTGGCAGCAGGAATCATCAGGCAGCAACTTGATCTGCAACGCAACAAGGAGGATTTTGCACAGGGACAACTACGGGTCATTGGGGCCTGGTAAACATGCATTTTCCCTTATCTATTACAGGGTATTGTGTGTGGACTGTTAGCAAAACAAATGAATGTAATCAATTACATTTAGTGTATAACACACCATCAGGTTGGGGAAAACTGAAGGGGTCTGAGTGCCTACCGAAGACACTGTAGTGCTAATGCTGTGAATATATATTAAAAGATTATACTCCAGTATTGTTGAATTCATGCTGATTTGCTAGAATTGAGTAATAGGATGTACATTCATTCCTGATATACAGTACAGTACACGACAGCTGGTTGTCTTTGGGATAGATATGAGACCTCCAATTCTGAGGTAAAATACCACTATTAGTCCAATGTATATAGTGTTTATACCCTAGATGCCAATGTACAACAACATAAGCAAGTATTCTAGCATAAGGTATTCGTTTTCGTCTATATTTACATGTTTTATTAGTGAATTATTGCTTTTCCTGTTTTGATTGCTTGCTGTGACCCAGTTGTTTGTTCAATAGTTCTGTATCTCTGTTGAACATTAGATCTAATCGGACGTACGGTCGGGTCGCATTTGTAGCAACCAAAACATGAGAAAGCATAAATTAATCAATAAAACATGTAAATATAACCAACTAGTACATGTTTGCTCATGTTGTTTTTTGTATACCGTGGTATGAGCTGGATAGAAATATCCGTGTCCATTACCTTGGAAAAATTATCTCCATGAAGGAACGAGCTGTAGCCTCTAAGGTAATGTACAGAAAGTCAGTGTTTATCCCTTACATATTCAACATTGTGCCACTCATGACATTAAAATGACACATCACCACAGTGAACTAACATCATAAGAATTAATACCAACGAAAAAAGCAAAGAGATCATTTATTTTTAAAAAGTGTAAAGGGGGATATGTGAGGGCTCAACTGTTCTGAGACTTCAGCTGATTGAAATTGACCTGGAGTCCACTGTTAAGATCTCCCCGGTCGAGAAAGAAACTGAGAACCATCGCCTGGTTTTAATTCAAGTGGCTCTCTTGTGGTTAGCAGGGGTGAAATTTGACACTGAACATTCCAATTTGATCGAGAGAAACGAATGAGGAGGCACAGAAATGTGCCTGTCAATCAAGGGGGCAGGCGGGGGGAAAGATGGGCCATAATCTTCTGGAATTGAATTAATGCATTTGCATTTCCTATATGAGTTGAGGCTATAAAAAAATGTTGCATACGTGTGCTGATAACACAAAATGGCCGCCTAAGTGATGACACAGCACCTCACGAGATTAAACTGAGAGGGGGAGAATAACACATTCACAACCTGGCTCCGCTGTTGCCTGGCTTTGTGCCATCTTTATTCAATACCTGACTACTTATATTCACATTTTTATGAGGAATTCTCAGTTATAAATTAAGGAAAAGATGCGGAGGCACGTAAAGATTTAAAGATAAACTTTCCAAATGCTCAAAAGGTGGAAAGGGTTACCTACAGTTAGCAAACCCACCTGCCGCTTAAATACCAATGCTAACATCATTGTCATCATAATGGTTGCTCATCACCTACAACTACCTGAAAATAGTGTTCCCGAATGAGGTAAAATTAGATCTCATCGGATTAATGCCAGGTTGGTCTTGGAAAGGATACAGTTGCCCCGTAGGAAGAATCTATTAGCAACTACATTTACACATTTTTAAAGCGATCAAATAAACCAATAAAATACCTGCATAAAGCCTCTGTGAGCCAGTCAGCCATTCAGTGGGCTTTGAAGTGCCTCAGTGATAACTTACAAGGCGGGCCACATGTCGACTGGAACGGGCACTATACTTCAGATGGGCATGCGCTCTGCACAGGTTGAGTCTTACCAGGGCATGGGCCATCCAGGTTAGATCATCTCAAAGTGTTTCCTTCAAAATGTCCTGTTCCTGTCACGTGGTGGAAAGTGACCCAAAAGGATAGTTAAAGCATCTAAAAAATAATCAGGGAAGGGTACCCCACTTGACCCTTTCAGCAGATTTATTTTGCTCGCTGATGTCACTGACAAACAAAGAAAGAACAACGCCAGGAGGTGGTTCAGCCCAGTAGGCAGGCATCCATCTTGCCCCCCCCACCATCAAATGCAGGAGAACGAATTGGCCCTGATGCTCCTTTGCCTTTGGACTGCATGTCTTCCTTCTGCAGCCACCTGGAACACAAAAAAGATGAATGGTTTAAACACACAGGTCTGAAATCACCTGATACGTCTGTCAGCCAATAAAGCCTGGGTTTGGTGAGACTATTCTATGAGATTTCTCCCTCAGATTTTCCCACTAACATTACATGTTATTAGAGTTGGTTCTAATATTCCATACGTTTTTCCAACCCAAAGATGCACAAAGCATCACTGCTAATTTATGATAGTAGAGGAATTATGAGGCTGCGTAACACACAATTTATTGCTAAATGAACTTATATGTAGCCAAGGATGCTACATCATATTTTTTGGGCCAGAATGCCCATCCGCCTCCATACACATTCTTGGAACATCCCCAAAGGCAGCTCTTCCCAGTACAAAATCATAAAATATCTGGCAAATTTCATATCTGTTGTTGGGTCTCCATCCATTTTATGATTTTTAAGCAAATCTTGTGAAATGTAGCTCACATAAAATAGGTGCATTTCATTGGCAACGGTGTGTTTCACTCAAACTGGTTCCTTGCGAATGAGGCAGTTCCTAATAACAGGAATTAGTAGGGAATCTTGAATCTTCCGACCGCTTCAAACCTACTGGGTCTATTGAGCTCGGAAACAGACAGGAAGAACCAAGAGACCTAAAGGAAGAAAAGGTGACAGACTTTCAACACACAAGGGCATCTTAATTGGTCGCACTGATATCCTTTGTCAATGAACCTGCAGTCTTTAAAAAAAAAATATATATATATATATATATATATATATATATATATATATATATATATATATATATATATATAATGAGAATAAATGGAGATCCTAATCCTAAACAGGAAAGACTTCATCACAAGGGACAAGTAATATATCTCTTTTAAAGGTCCTTTATGGGAGGAAAAGGGATCTTTCCAATGACAAAACGTATTATCTGTCACTAGGCAAGGTTAAAGGAAGAGAGCTCTGGGAATCAGAATTGGAAACGAGAGCCTTTTCACATAGGAAAGGCTTTTTTGTCATATCTGAGTCCATAATAGATGATCAGTGTCATTATGAATGATGGGGTCCCAGTGTCGTTATTCAAAATGCTAGTGAGAGGTGAGAACGACTTTCAGTTCCGGAAAGATAACATCTTTTCCATAGCTTGCACATATAGATGAGTTGGTCTGGAAACTTTCCCAGCAGGAGACTCACGGCCAATGTTACACTGGTTTACGAATACTTTCTCCCATCCTTAAGCTTAGTTCATTTTTTATTGTTTTGCTTTTCACTTATTTTTCTCTTCCTTACTGTATTACTTCATGGCTTTGCCTCATCACAGCTACCAGCAGCGGGCTCAAGAGAGCCAGAGACAGGGATTTGTCCCTAAAGATATATACCACCAATCTGTTCTGCTTCCTATTACTGTCTCCTATACCAAGAACAACACAGGAACCAATTTTCACACTTTGAGGAAAATACTTCCCTAGCAATTGACCATGATTGAGCTTGCAGGTGCTCGGGTTTGCTACAAGGGGTCGCTAGAGAGCAATTTCTCAAGGCAAACCTTAGCCAGACAGTGCTTTGCCATTTTGCTCCTCACTTTGCAGGACTCCTGGAACGGTTAATTTGTCATAATCAGTATGAAGACTCTTGTCTTGGTTTTGAAATAAGCATATACTGTAAATTATGTAAGTCACAACGATGTTATCACTGCGAATCGCTTGGTTAGCTAAGTTGAAAACATTACCCTTCAGCGTACTGTAGATCCAAATGTCCTGGTACACACTATTATTTATGCTTATATAACTCCCGCACCTCAGGGAGTCTCTGGAAATCGTAAGAAGTTGAATATACCCCCCTGATTCCAATGCCGTATGTTTATTGCTTACTGAAACCACACTTGATATTTGGCTTCATTGCAGTTTACTTCAAGTTCACCCTAAACACATCAAAAACAAGACTGTCAAAGTCAAGTCGTGTCAAAATCGCCGGCCGTCACACACAGCGGAGTGAATCACAAACTCTGTGATTATGAGATGGGTTGAAACAATTGACATGCACATGAGCAGTCTCCAGATAACCCCCGGAGGATCAACATGCCTTCCGGGGCTGAGTCGTGTTTACTGGTGTTAAGTCTGTCTGTGTGTAAGTGCTACCATAGATGGGAGATAGCTGTCTTTGGGCATTAGGCAGTGATTAATGGATCGCCAGGACTAACGTGTTCCGCAGTGCTTGGGAGAGACGACCATCATTATTTGGATGGTTTCCAACATGAAGTTAGACTATATTCTTCTGAGGGACTGGAGGGGTGTGAAACAAAGGGCTATGATACAAAGCTGCATCAGCAACTTCCTTGCCAAAATGATCCGAAGTAATGTTTTCTCAGGGAAGGGAACCTCGTAAATGGGTTGACTGAATCGACAACAGAAACGCATCTATTAGTTTAATGTTATTGGTGAACAAGAGAACAAAGTTATGGCTGGTTGTTTATTAAACTTAGTTGGCATTTTCATTGACCACACTTTGTATAGCATCCGGCACAATATTGCTCACCTTGGGCCATTTATGCGTTGTGATAGACTAGTGGTTAGTCTTTTACGCTTGTAGCCGAACGTTTGCTAGTTTGGATCGGTGATCCAATCGGTGATTCATTCCACTACATTTTAATGGAATGCCTTAACTATGTTGTGTAACAAGCCTGAAAAAATGTCAACCTTCAGGTGTCTTTTGAATCTGCGCTGACTGTGTGTGAGTTCAAGAACAGGCACATTATCTGTCAGTCTAGTGGAAGCACGAATTGGCTTTTGGGAAGCATCTTGAAATTAACCATTTTTATTACATATTTGAGGTTAGAGGTCAATGTTGAATGCATCATTACTGTACTCCCTGAAAAGGCTGTGCATTAATATTTACAGACTATTGTCTTTAAAGAACTTCAAATTATAAAGGTTAAGCTTCATAATAGGATGCCTATTTTATGTTTTCTTACAAAATAAACAGTTTGTCCATTTATTGTCCTATTAGTTACTATGTGTACAGTGCAACTGTTTTTCGGTGTTACGCCATAAACTCATGTTGTCCATATTACTTTCCTGTTTTGGACTAATAGAATTTCCATGGCCTAGCAAGGACTTCCGTTAACCCACGTTTCACTTCACCTGTTCTTTCACTAGTCAGTAGAAAACCCCGGCTCAACCAGGTAGCAAAGGGAATCGTATCTGCATGGTAACTGGACTGGCTACTGGGCACGGGAAGTGAAAATTTAATCAAGACTAATGAGCAACGCACAATAAAAGAGGAAGATAAATGACTTGTTCACAGGAAGACAGGCAAGGTTGAGGGAGTCAAATAACTTTCTCTCTAATTTCTCCATTCAAACGGCCACTGAAACAATCCCACAGATTTAGCTGGAAATGCCTGCAGGGTAACACAGGTCTATGTTCCTCACAGACAAATTCACTTTATAGCTTTCCTGGAGTAAAATGTGATTTTAGGAACTAATTACAAAGCCATAATGTAGTAACACCATAAAAAGTTTACATTTGTCAGGATTTATTAAGAGGTTATCATTATCTGTTAAGGAATATTTCATACATTTAATCCATGTTCAGTGCCCTAATTTACAGGTATACACCAGACATTAAACCATATCCTTCCTAATATATGAACCCTTACCAAAATTACAGTATCACACTTAATGATGCAGTCTGGACGTTTTTAGAAATAATAACAACTGCCTATTTTGGGCTGGATGTGTAATTTATTGTTGCAATATAAATAGTCTTTAAATAGAATGACTATCATGCCTCAGCTAGCCACGAAATTACAATTTAAGGAACATTTACATTTTGGTGAAACTTTGTGACCAGATCTCTTATCTGGATAACTGCATTCCAGATGCATTCAAACTTTCAATATACTACGTGTACATTCATAATAGAGACCACTATACTGGTAGTATAACCTATGTCTAAAATACTGTGTCACATTTTTTATTCATGTCAATTATTTTCAACTTATGGCCCACAATAATACATTTTAAAAAAATATAAAAATTAAACTTAAAAAGGATGCCTGAGTTGATTTGCAGTCATAATAAAATGATTGCCGGTAAAGAAATTAAGAAAAATTGAATATTAAGTAAAACCAACCATTTGGTTTTACATCTAGTGGGTAAGAATAAGAATACATAAAAACAAATTGTAAAATACACAATTGATAGGTGATCAATATTAAGGCAAAACATATATATTTGCTAAATGTCAAACATTTGTGCATCCTTCAGATTTTCAGGTTCCAAAGGACAGAGTCATAGAGGCTTAAAGAGGCCACACCAAACATTTTACCTCAAGGGACAACTAAAAGGCCAGTGGCAGCATATGTTAGGGACTGACCAGGCCATCTCTAAAAAGCGTGTCAGACAAGTATTCGAGTGCAGACAAAGAAGTGCTTTGAAAATCAATAAAGCAATTTTATAATTCTAAAAATAACAGGCAGACGATGCAAAGACTTTAAAATAGGTTTGGTGTTTTCTCTCCTTTTGATCTTTGTTAGGTCTTTTTGCTGCTGTATTCTGAATTGTTTGCTGATGTTTTGCAGGGTAAGACTTGAAGGGAATTCCAAAAGTCAGGAGGGAACTGCGAGTGATAAAAGCAGCATGCACAAGTCTCTCAGTGTTTGCCTGGCAGAGAATTGGACTCAACATTGCTATGTTTATTAATTGATAAATTGAAGATTTCATCATGTGGACCTGAAAATCAAGGCCAGATTCCAAGAACACACCTATATGTTTTGCTTGGTGTGTAGAATATAGGCCTAACCAGAGCAAATGTGCTGATCAATTCTCTCTTTTGCCCTTTGCACTAATTTCCAAAGACGCAGTTTTATCCTTGATTATTTGCAACAAATGTTCTGCCATCTATGTGTTTATGTTGGTAATATTATCAAGGTATTACTCGGGTAAAACCATCAGTGGATAAAGAGAAATGGAGATGGGTATTATCAGTGTAGCGGTGCACATTAAATTCACTGCTTTCCAATGATGCTGCCAAGCATTAACGTTTAAAAATTAAACCATATGGGTCACAAAATGAACCCTTGAGAGACACCTGTATTTGAGTAATTCATTTTCTTTGAGGTACGGTCACCTAGGGCAACATAAATAGTCAGCCAGACAAATAAGTCCTGAATCAGTTCAGTACTAAACCTGAAGCCAACCAAATTGTTAGTCTGTCAAGGGGGGATTTTATGGGCTATAGTATCAAGAGCTGAACTTGAGTCCAGCAGCACAAGAGGCAGATATGTAAGCATCCGAGTTTATTCAAATGTAGTTTTGAGGAGTGCTGTCTCTGGGTTATACTGGGCCGTAAACCAGTTAGAAGATGTTTTTCTTTTGAAGTGGAATGTTCACCTCAGCAAAAAAGGTTTTACTTAAAAAGATGGGTTCCAACCATGTTCCCCTTAGAAACAAAAAGTCTGTATTGAAGACTCAGATCAGATCATTGATGAAAAAACATTTACTACTAATTCATGTAATCTTCATTAGTCCTAGCCTGATTTCAAACGAGTTGAACAGTCCTCAAGGAACCTGGCTCAAATATTTCATCGAGAGGGGGACAGATGAATCACCACATGGTGCAAAAGGGGTCATCATCTCCACTCCCTCTTCATCTCATAGGCAGAAGATTACTCATATTTGCCCAACATATAATTTTTTCTAGTTTGGATAGTGGTTTTTAAAGTACACCTGTCATCCCAAGGAACATGCAGTCAGTTTGTAAAACAGATGATGCTTCATAGTGTAATCGATTCTCCGTGGTTTGGGGGTGAACTCTTTTCTCCCCAAAATTGTCACAGAGCCTGACACCTTCCTAGGTGGAGTGAGCCTTCGGCCCAAGTTTGAAGTTGTAAATCCATCTGAAATGATCCGAGCCCTTCCGACATCACGGCATAACGATGACTCCATTTTCCCAGTGGACTTGAGCGATTAAGAGGGAGTTTAAGATTAGAGTTTGAGAGGGATTTGTAGTCCTCCCTTAAGGCGTGGATGAAAACGGTTTCCATGTTGGTGTTGGCATCTAGTACAGAGGGGAAGGGTATGTTCAATGAACAGGGATAACAACTAATGTTCGTGGGCTGGGTTAGACACTGTGGAGGGGTCGCAAGAAGCTGGAGGTCACCGTGCCTTTTCGTCTTGCCTTTCGCCTTTACCGCCAGGCTTTATTCTCTAAAGTGGCCACTTGTTGATGGTCATTTGCACTCTAAACGTCTACTCTGTGAAACTAAAGAGATGCCTTGTGTCTCTTTAGTATTTTTATTTAGTTAGTGCCATGCTACACTGCTGCCTGTTCTTTGGGGTCTCCGACGTAAAAGACTCAGCATGAACCCCTGTTGTCATATAAATGACATTTGTATTCATTGATATTGATACGCAGCACCAAAGCGTAGTTTGTTGGAGGATTTGCTTCTTTTCAGTTCCTTTCTTCGTGAGGATCTCAAAATGAATTTTTTGATTGATGTTATCTAGGCTGCTAGTGCAATCATAAAAGAGAATCGTGAAGTGCCCCAAAACGGAAATGTTCTCTATGGAAATATAATTTGCAAAGCTGTAGGTGGCATTTGTGATGGACATGCACTAGAGCTACGTAGAATGTTCCCATGAAATAACCAAGTCCCTGAGTTCAGACAATTTTAAGGCAAACTCTGTATTCCATCTGTTTGCCCAGTGCACAAAATATCCTCATATATTTGCGGATATATTTTTTTCATTATTATCATGTTTGGTTCATCAGATAAGATGGACCATATATTCTCCAGTTATAACGGAATAAGAGAATGGCTGTAATGGCCACAATGAGGTGTTTTGTATTATAGAAGACTTAATTTACCTCTTGGCTTTGTCGTGGTTGGTGAAGGAGATGTGAAGATAAGACCGTATAAAATTTGGTTAAGGCACAAAGAAAAATGTAAGTTTTACCATTTGTGAAAGTTGTGTGGGCCCCAAATTTTCAGTCATGTCAACCAAGTCAATGGTGAATAATGTCATTATTAATGTCAACCAAGTCAATGGTGAATAATGTCATTATTAATGTCAACCAAGTCAATGGTGAATACTGTCATTATTAATGTAAACCAAGTCAATGGTGAATACTGTCATTATTAATGTCAACCAAGTCAATGGTGAATACTGTCATTATTAATGTCAACCAAGTCAATGGTGAATACTGTCATTATTAATGTCAACCAAGTCAATGGTGAATACTGTCATTATTAGCATAATTTCTACACCCACTCTTATTTCCCTTTTTTTTCTTTTTTCCAATGCAAAATTTCACACTCAGTCACACAAACTCACACAAAACAGACACAAAATACAAACAGACCAACCAAATACTCTGTAAATATTGCGTCGTCCCTTGCTTTCAAATCCGGGAGATGTGAGGGACCACACATCAGGAAGACCAACACAAAAAAATCAATCAGCCCGTGGGTGGTTTCTCCAGTGAGTCTGTAACAATGTGTGCAGTGGGGAATCCAGGCCATTCATCTGACTGACACTCGACAACCTCCGCGGACCTGGAAAGCTCCACATGTTTTGGTCTAATCATTGTGCTATTTGTTCAGCACAGATTCTCATTCTGGGTTAAGTACAACATTTCCCTCGGGTATGTATATTGTGGAATGTGACCAGATGCATGACAGGGCATGTCTTAGGTTGTCCCAAAATCACAGTTGGGATCATACCAGTCTTTGGCAAAGGAGGCCTCTTTACTGGCCACACTTCAGGTCACATATTGTGGAGGATTGGAGGTTGTAATATTTGCAGCAAGAGATCTCCAGCAGCCCATATCACACAGCAGTTTTAACATGTGTCACAATATAAAAAAGGAGCACCATTGACATGTCTCAGCATCTGAAATTCCCCAGAGCACAAGTCAAAACCGCCAACGGACTATAAAAACTTGGTGTGCGACAAAAGAGCATGTTGCCTGTTCAGACCTACTTGTATAGATAAAAAATGTCCTACCAAGATTACCAGCGATTAATCCATTATTTTTATTTACAAATACAAACATACATACATTTAATGTTTTTATGTGAATATTGTTTTCACATATCGCTCGGGGGAAAATAAGTAATGAAATGTATATATTTATATATTTGCCCCAGAAACCCAGTGGCAAAATAACCAGTGTGAAATGGAGTCAAGAACAAAACCATAGACCGTTTATTGTCCAATAAAAAAAACAGCCCTTTCACTTAATTTGCATATGCTCTTGATACGCGCCGTTACCAACAGCTACAATGTATATCTGTTCCGGTCCTTTCTCTTTGCAATCTTCATTATACCAGATCAATCTTAGTGAAGTAGGCTAGTTATTGAAGCTTGCTTTGAACGTAAATCTAGCAACTATGTTTCTCTTTCTTGGCATAGTTTTAACAAAGTCCAAGCAAATACCAACTGTGTGGGCAACTTGATCACCCGCTGTCATTATGTCGTTAATTGAATCATGGTAGCATAGAATTTAACCTGAGTCAGTGATGTACCGTAGCATCATTTGCATGCCAGAGAGAATGTAAAATGGTAGCATCGCAATTGTCCGTTCGCCCGGAGCTTAATAATACATGTGTGAATCAAGTGTTAACCTTAGCCCAGGGTGAACAAACTAATATGTGAACACAGGCCAAGCTAACCCGGGGCCAGTCTTAGCCTAGGGCTAAGATAGCCCCAGGCTTA
Source organism: Esox niger (assembly GCA_016801105.1). Classification (NCBI taxonomy): domain Eukaryota; kingdom Metazoa; phylum Chordata; class Actinopteri; order Esociformes; family Esocidae; genus Esox; species Esox niger. The sequence continues at coordinate 37,054 of JACXGJ010001664.1, forward strand.
GGAAAATGTTGTGTGAAAAGGCCTAGTATGAATTACAGTCACTCAAATGCGGAACATTAAAACAATCATCACGTGTGCCCACACAACCTTCTGTTTACAGACAGGAAATCAGCTAGCTTCAGTGTGTCTGAAAATAAATACTTCTGACTAACTTTCCACATGCAGCTAGTGTAAACGATCGACCTATTTACCGTACCAGTATGCTGTAATGACCCCAATGTATTGTGGCCAGATGCCAATGTGTGACTGTAGCGTTATAATACCTACATGGGTGCCTTTTAAATTTCGAGGGGTGAGGCCTTGAGGCGGCACCAAAAATAGCGCACGCGTCACAGGTGTTTTCAGGGAATTGCTTCATCAGTGGAGGAGGACAATCGATGGGTCTTGCCGGGTAGCCTATCCTGAGGATGTATGTGGTAATCACTTGAGTGGATCTTGCAACCACTTTAATGTAAGTTGCCTGTCCATGTTTGATGTGTCTGACAGAGCAGCCACTATTCTGGGAACGTTTGCGGATGCTAATGCTAATTAATGTGACTTTGGCTGATTTCAACACAAATATAATATCAATGTTGCAACATACAATGAACACTTTTAATTGTTGCATAAGAGTACAAAACTTAAATTGAACACTCAGTAAGTTTACTTATGAGGGACGAAAGCTAAAATATGCAATTCAGTTGGTGTACAACACATTTATTGGCCTCTTCTCTCCATTGACAAAAAGTGAATAACTATGACACCCTCTCTAGACACGTGCCAGGTTTGAATGAATTAAAGTTGCAGATGTAACAGGAGCAAAATTACAGTAAATTTTAATATTGATCACTTATGAATACCACAAACGTGCAGAACCTCATTTGGTATTTTATACTTTTCTAAAATGTATGATCTAAACAAACTAACCATAATGAATGTAACCAATGTAATTTCAAGGTGCCCTTAGCTCTCCATGGATTTTGTAAGATAGCTGTGACAAAAAATTAGGAGACGCCCATTCAGATGAAGAAAGATACATTAATCTGGATGGATGAGGATGTATTTCTTGATTTGTTTTACATACTGGTGATGTGCCATATACTGACTGTCACCCTTGTGATAATATCCTGTGTAAAACGTTCTTCTACCGGCCACGACAAAATTAAAGACTTTTTGGCAGTGAAATGTTGTTTGGGTTTTTCAGACTCTCCCATTGGCATCCCCCTAGGCACATTTGTATCCAATCCTGACGGATACAAGGTCAATCATGTCGTCATCAAGCATCAGCGACAATGACTCTGAAAGGAATCTGGTCAATGTCTAACCATTAGATCGCATGGGAAATCTCCCCCATTTTGTTGAAATGTGACAGGCGTGACCTTTTCTGATATCCTGAAACACATTTTCTACTGACATTTTGAAAGTGAACGTTTTTTATGGTCTAACTTTTGTGGCTGTCGTTCCGGTCTAATCGCTTTTCTCTGTCTTTTAATGATTTGAAATCCTTGCATTTGGATCGTTAATTAAATCCTTAATGCAATATATGCAGGTTTAAACATAATCCAGGTGTATGAAGCATTATTTCCAGATCTGCAAGATTAAGGTTGGACATCATCTTCACGAGAACACAGTCTTATATACAGAAACTACAAGGGAGTAATTGGGATTAGCTTAGCTCAGGGCCGGAACAAGATATTTTACACTTCAGCAATTCAATCTGTTCTGGTGCTCTAAATGTCGTCGGGTGCCTCATTGCTCTCACATGATGTCACACAGCGTTGTGGCACCACCACTGTTTCCATTATTATTAAGAATGCCAGATGCTTGTTGCCACAACTTTCACATAATACGGTAGAGTACAGCTGATCTGCTACAATGCTGCTATATGAAGCTAATCAGAAGTAGAATAATGGAGATGTTGTACTACAGATTTTGGAAACAGTCGCTCTGTATTTAGGGACATAATGTCTACGACTTTAGGCTAAATTAAACCAATAACGTCATTAGCTACGGCTAGTTAGCCAAGCAGGGCTTGTATGCAGTTTTAGGTGTAGGAGTGAATATATTTGCAGTTGCGGGACAGGACTTAAAGTAACTCAATTTTGTCAACATTCCTTTGCTTGTCAGGATCAAGTAAATTAGCAATTATGGTGTGACTTGTTATAATGCAATGAAAGTACACACTGATTAAGAAGTTGTATTAAAGAAAATGAGCAAGACATTTAAGAAAAGACAAACCATCATCCTTGATAACATCATCTATACTCTAGAAGAAATCTAGAAGAAAAAATCAAGAAATAGATGTTTTATTGAATTATTGTTATTTTGACCAAATATTAAGTCTGTTAAAGCTAATGTTCAATTATGTTCAATAACCTTGTATTTTGACAGTTCCTCCAGCATTTCAGTTTTCAAGGCCAAAACTGGATCAAGGTTCCTTCAGAAGTGAAGAAGCTCTTTCAAAGACCAATACATCAAGAGGCGAGGATACTCAAAGCCTCACCTCTCCTGTGTAACTGTTGAAATCAACTGAAACTGGAGGGGATACAGATGATGAAGACTTATGTACACCCTACAGAATTACCAGACTTCACTGTCAGTTCAAAACACTAGCAAATATATAATTTCTGCTGTTTTAAAACCCTGACAATTTAAAACATATATATTTTCTGTATTGTTTTGGTATTTCATGTATATTTAGTGATACAGTGCAGACAGTTCCAGATGTTACAGTGATATGATGTTGTTATTTCAGAATCTTATAGTGATTTGGTAATTTTTTTTCAGGGTGTGATATTGATATTGTGCTGTTATTTCTGGCTATGGTAGTGATACAGTGCTGTTATTTCAGGGTGTGATAGTGATGTGGTGCTGTTATATCAGGGTATGATAGTGATAAAGTAATGTTATATCAGGGTATGATAGTGATACAGTTCTGTTATTTCAGGGTGTGATAGTGATATGGTACTGTTATTTTGTGATGTTATTTGAAGGTTATTTGAATGGTGATATGGTGCTTTTATTTCAGGGTAAGATGGTGATGCTTGCATTATTGTTCTGTGCAATTATCACATAGTTGAGAAAATGCCAGTTCTAAAAAAAGATGGATAATTTTACACTGAGTGTTTTGGTTGACTAAAATATAACTATAGATGTTCCTGGCCATCAAATCTTTGAAAATACACCCGGAGAAGTATTGACGAAGAACAAGGACAGCCTTAGGTAATTGCAGATGTCTTATGGATCTGATTCCTCCTTTTATCATGTCACCCAAAGCCATCGCATGTGAGGTTTTATTTTTGTTTTATGTAACCGAACTTGACATACAATGTTCAATGAGCCAAATAGATGTCTGGGCCACTGCCAACCAAGAGACTCTTGATTGAAATGAGCTGGCTAGGCTACAGTACCTGCTCCCAGTTAGTAACATGGCAGTACTGTCTGTTTCCATCACTCAGTAATCTGTGGTCCTGCTGTTTTAGTGAGGTGTGCCCATGTTTTGAACGTTCAATAGCTTTCTTTGTTTCTTGCTAAGTTTATTGTCTCAGCTGATTTTTATGGACTGAAAAACCATAGACATTTTCTGGCTTTATTTAAAAGGTACTATGTGGTGAAAGACAGAGGACAGTTCCAACTGCTAGCTAAAAATCGTTGCAAGGTGGCATGAGAGAATGTTTTAATAATTTTTGTGTTTTTCTATGGCTGACTGAGCTTTAAGTAAAGCGCAATGAGGCGTCTCTTGGGGTTTCTAAAATGTTGCAAGTATAACACATCTTGACACTGAGTTCAGGCACTCCTCATTTGTGAGGTGTTGTGCTTCTGAATGGTCTACGGACATGAGTCCCATTGAAAGCTTGTGGTCTGAGAACTGACTGAAGTGTCTCAAGAAATGTTCTAAGATAGCCTGACTGACAAGATCCAAGCTTGCTCATCAATTCTCTATGAGGAAGTAAACATGACAGTTTGGTTTCATGGGCAGGTGCTTTAGTAAAACATAGATCTTTATTCTTTCACTTTGAAACAGGGTTATTCAACCAGCAGAAGACACCACCATGAAGAATGAGGGTGCTTTTTTCTGACAACATAAAAACATATTTTCTAGACTCTGAAGTTAGAAAGATGTTGATTCAGGTGTCAGACAAACTGTTCTAAGGTGCCTTCCAATGTTTTCTCCAATCTTATACATAAAGTCATTCTAGAAAATGGCAAATATATATTCTAGAAAATATATACGAAATTAGGACATAAGCGAGTAGTGTTAGCGCTCATTAGCTTCCATTTTGAATTCAGCTTTTTTTGTTTAGAATAAGGTAACTTTAGCTATGTAGGTAGATTTGTTAAGGTTGAAACTCTGTGTTACTAAATAGCTACAGATGAGATTAGTGAGATTAGTGCTTATAAGTGTGGCCAAAAAGATAGAAAAACAAAACAAGCGACAACGGTTCAATATTTTATCTCTTTTCACTTCAAAGAACAACCTGATAGCACCTCACAGTAGGCCGTGGCAAAACAATAGTCCGTGAGGGTCAATGGACAAACAACACATAAAAATACAACTGATTAGTGATCGGGAACAGGTGCGTCCTCGCGGTGAGCTGCTGCCATCACACTCCAGCCAGTGGTTAGTACACAGGAGAGGTGGAACACATGAGAAGAAGAGGAGCTGCTGTTGCATGCAGAGCATACGTTATGCCACGGTATACTGTGGAAAAAACATAAAATAAAAATGGCCACAAGAGGCCACCTGTGAGAACATAGGCACCCGTCGGGAATCTGCCTTTGTCTTGGAAAATCAAGCACTCTTTTCTAAAAACAAATGGACTTCGACACAGGACTTGGTGAATCCAATTGACTTTAATGACAGTCATACAGTAATGACAGACATTAAAGCCAGGTCCTTCTGCAGATACACCCCCAACGTTCTACAGCACTTGCACACATTACGCCATCTGACTATTCATCTGGTTGGCAACCCGCCCGGGCGTGGTGCCCTTCTTATCTTCTACCTCCCTGAATGCGCGTAATGTTTACTGCTTTTAAATCAAGCCTGTGCCTGTTTTTATGGCTATAAGAAAACATTCAAATAGGCTGAATATAGTATAACTATAATCCTATTGGATTATATAATCCCATGGATTACAGTATACTTGCTACAGTATGTTGCTGCATTCTGTTCCAAGAACTCCAACTGTCACACAACCACTGACATTACTGGATCGAAATTTTTGATTTCAGATTGTTTTGTAAAAAAAAAATCTATTACACTTTGCTATGTCGCAGCAACATTTTTAATAATTGTTTTAAATTGACGACATGACACTGTTATTTCTGAATATGTATTCTTTATTATAGGTTTCTACAACACATGAATCTCTTTCTTTTTGTTTCATCGTAATTATTTAAACTGAAAAACATTGATTTGACTTATATAGCTGTCGATTACGGCGATAAACTTAACATTCATGTGGGCTAATTGCAGACTTTTTTCAAGCAATTATAACTTTCCTGAAAACTCTGTTTCCTCCAATAGATGTTTTTTAAATAGCAAGAAATTACTTTTCCCACCTCAGCGTTATGCAATCAACCGCATGTTGATCCAATCTATTTCATCTTACCGTGATATGAAAACACTCTAATTAGATGAGCGACATGTGTAGCTAGTTGTTACTTATGGATGTCGAAAAATTGCCTAATCTCATTGCGTTCTAGCTCCTCTTGTGGGCAGGAAATGCAAACCCACTGAAAACGATTCTGTCTGCCAATTTTAAACAAGACAAATAATATTTTTTGTTTTTAGGCCAATATGTATTCATATTCAAAAAATTATAATAATAATAATAAACAATTATGGCACTTACGTGTGTTCTAAAATTCCTAATAAAAACAATCCATCCTATATTAGTAATACTATCCAATCATAATCTAGTACGCATACTGGAAATTGTATCATTATGAAAGAAACCAGTCTTGTATACAACATGTGATATTAACATGGGACTGATTCACAAGTGTTAGTGTTAAGCTTTTGTTTTGAAGAGACTATTGGAGAACGCAATTGTGTCTGTTTACTCGTCCAAATAAAGTGGGTGAAAAATAGCTTTTAATTTCCTGATATCTTCCAGCTTGGCTGTGCTGCTGCTTCAGGGTATGGGAAATGTGGTTAAGCTGTTTTATAAGAATCCTCTCATGCTGTTTGAATAGATTTTTAAGCAGAGTCTAACAGGAGTAGCAGCTTATTCTGCAGGCAATGGAGAACAATGACTTTTCCACTTCAGTGGCCATAGTCAGTTTGGGCAAAGTGTTGTTTATATATAAGGTGTTTACGATATAATTTCACTCATATGTCAATTGACATTTCCAACAACATCAAAGTCATTGGGAAGGTGAATCCATGTCTTGCCTTGGATCGTTTTAATTGTATACGATACAAATGCCAATGACTATGCATCTGTAAAGCACACTAGAGTAGTACTTCCTATTCGTTTTTTGCAATCACAACCAAGGTGTTGTCAGATAGTGTTTATGCATGAGTGCCAGTTGTCTAATGTCACTTAATGAAATAGATAAATGTACGAGTTAATTTTGTAACTCACATTGCTAGCAACCTTCTGCACCAGCAGAACAGTATAGCTGGATGTGCTGATGAAAATAGATATAAATCTAATATAGCCCAATTTCTGTTTGGACGACTGGATTTCGATTGGAGTAATCTGTCATTACTATTCACATGCATGCAACACATTGTGATTGTCTTTCAGGCCCGTGAGTCATTTGTTTGCGGAACGAACAGAACAAACAGATGTCAGAACAGAACACAAGAAAACTGCTGATTTGTTCTTAATGGTCATGTTCCACGAATACACAACGGTGTATCTTAGTCATATAATACAGACATGAAGTCAGAACATAAATAATAAAATAGGTCAACATCACCTCATCTAAATCTACCATGTAATTGGCTAATAAGGCCATCAGAATTGTCTGTCTGTTAACATGGCAGTTTGAACAAATGATTTGAAGTCTGGGTCCATAAGATTTTTCCCTCAGCTTTTTTGGGTTTTATTTTGACCTAAAACATTGTGGGAGGTGCTGTGTACTAAGCCAGATCTACCAAGGCTTTTTTAATTAGCCATCTTCAGTTAGCTTCACATTGCAGAGGGATTTAATATAACACTGGTTTTATATTATGTATATATAGACATACACCTATGTTGTTTTCCTCAAATGTCGCATTGGCTTTGTTTATTTAAACATTGACATGGCCCAGGTTTCTGTTCCATCTCCCCTATGCTCTATTTACCACAGAATGTAATCTCTGCGAATGCAGGATCACTTCCTTTGAAAGGTACATTGTGGATATTCAGCAGTTGAATTACAACCTGGCCTTGAATGTGTTGGCTTTAGTATATGTGGTCTATGATTCATTTTTCGTCTAACAGAACTATGTAAATCATCTTGAAATTTGTTCAACATTATTATAACGTGTATTATGATAAGCCAGCGTTCCTACATACAATGGCCATTTTGCTTGTGTTAAGGCACCATGCTTTAAAATGTGTTCCCTGTTGTGAAATGTTTTTTCTATCTCAGAAATGACCTCATATCCAACCCCTTGTGGAATGTTTGCAACAGATATTGTATTAAGCCAGCTATAGACTCCGCCCATCTTTGTTTAAGTGTCTCTCACACATGACGTCTTTTTTGTTTCGTTAGTTTCTATGGTAACACTTGATTTTAAAGTGCACCTATTTGTCCCTGATTAGAGGTTTACTAATATGCATGTTTAGGAAGTTGCCAATGAGTCTGTTGGTGGGTTTTATTAGTCCTAAATTAGGACTAATAAACTGACAAAATATTATCCTATTCAAATCTGTCTGAAGACCAAACATTAAAAACCCTGTTGTTGTCAGCTGTAATGAAAGCATATTAAATGTGAATGTAGAGCGAGTTAAACAAGGAACAGACTGTTAGTTACTTGTTTGGAATAAGTTAAAGAATGTGCACCTTAGCATAGCACGCCCAGATAATTTATTTTAGAATTTAATTACGGGCTCTTACTCCTTGTCCCTTAGCCACATAATGCCTGGATTTACAGCCTGCCTTTCTGGAATAGAGACAGGCGCTTACCAAGGTAAAAGGGCCAAAAAAGGGAATTTTATTCTTCACCTCTGTGAGGTCACAGTAACTACAGGGCCTCTGGTCTTTTGTTAACCACAGTCTGGGAAGTTTCAATAAATGGGGCCAGTATCCTTGATCTCACCCCTACACTCAGAGATCTCCTGCTTCTGCTCGGATTTTGCGTAACACATCACTCTCACATGTAGGGCTGGCCCTAACAAAGACCTGGTAGACTGAGACTGAATCCAATCCTCTTTGGAGGCCAGAGCTCACTGTCAAATGGGTAGGATGCAGTGCGATAATGAAGGCAGTGTGATAATGGTAAAAAAACATCTCTAGCAGATGCCTAAACTGCATCTTTTAACATGGGTAAAATCTGTTTATGCCAGGTGAAACTGGAGAAAAACATATTTGCTTCCTGGTAACTAATACAGATATAACCGCACCAACGTTTGTGTGTCACTGCTGACGACTAGTGCCGTTTTACTTCTTAAACAAGCACAGACAAGATATTATTTATTTCAATACTCGTCTTAGAAACCATATCAAATAAGCAAACATATTACTTTTATAGCCAATTATAATATTTCTGAAATTTAAAATCAATTTCAGTTAGGTACATTCAGAATAAATAATGCTGTGCTGTAGTAGTACATTTGTTTTTTTTAGCTCTCTCCCTGGGATGGTATTGGCTAAGCTACCCAGTCACTTTCCTCCATCGCGCAGGACATCAGTGCTTGGCAGCAGAGAGCTAACATTCTGTGCCGTGTTGCCGGCTTGCTGCAAAAACTCTCCACTCAGTGGTAGACTGACACCACGTTGCATCCAGATGGTTATTAAAGTCACCACAGTATTACCAGATACTCTATGCTTTGCCCGGACCGGTATTCTGAGTCAAATGTACAAACGGAGTGCAATGGAAACAACCTGGACATGTTAGATGCCACCAGCGTCACGTGACGCAGCCACCTGGTGAGGCTGTCCTGCTGCGCCCAGTGGAAGGCAGCAGCCTGTTGGAGACAGCTAAATACCACAGCGTTGCACTGGTAATTCATGGTGGCTTGCAGTTTTTCTTCCATGTGTTCTATACGACCCACGATGTCTGCTTTCCCTGGTGTTGTCAGATCCAATTGAATCTACAGTCTTTTTGCATCGCCACATATCCCAAAGGTTTCGGAAGAATACAGATGGAGCTGTACACACTGCATGTTTATTCATGTAGAGCTGTCTGCCTGCCTGCCTGTCTGTTTGTCTGTCTGTCAGTAACCAGTATTATCAGGTCACTCCAACACTAAGAAGGACTGCTAAGATAGTGCCATTCAAGTAATCTGGGCAGTTGCACTGTTTGATTAATGGATTGACGTAAATGGCTTAGGAAATGAGAGCGTGGAAATTGCTTTCCTATATTGATGGGACTGATCTGTGTAGAGCAGAGAGACCTCCTGATCTGGGTAGAGTGAAGAGACTTCCTGATCTGTGTAGAGCAGAGAGACCTCCTGATCTGGGTAGAGTGAAGAGACTTCCGGATCTGTGTAGAGCAGATAGACCTCCTGATCTGGGTAGAGTGAAGAGACTTCCTGATCTGTGTAGAGCAGAGAGACCTCCTGATCTGGGTAGAGTGAAGAGACTTCCTGATCTGTGTAGAGCAGATAGACCTCCTGATCTGTGTAGAGTGAAGAGACTTCCTGATCTGTGTCGAGCAGAGAGACTTCCTGATATGTGTAGAGCAGAGAGACCTCCTGATCTGGGTAGAGCAGAGAGACTTCTTCATCTTAGAAAACATAGCTCTTCAATGTGACTAGGTTTCTTATCTAGCCCCATTCAGAATAACAGGCGATAGCAATTAAGACTGGTTTCCCACTGTATTTAAATGGCAAATTACCTCTTCTGCTTCAGCTGTGAAGTGCCATATGTTAGGAAGAAAGGGTTTTATGATGAAATAAGGATATATGGCTCATTAGCGTAGCATTTACAATACATTTCTTACAATATGACTCAAAAGTGGTATTAGCATTTGATTGATGGTATATGGTGAATTAGAATAAAGGAAATATGGAAACACATGCACAAGGAGAGTATGTGCCTGCTGTTACTTGTACAGACATGGTGTCTTTGCATTTACGTTGTCTTTAAGTGGTGTAAACCAGTAGCATTTGAAACACTATAGGCTAAATGTATGGTCTACTCTGCCTGGGCAGGTATGGATCTGGAATCAAGCAGTAGTCATGTGGGTGATCTGTAAAAGAGTCAATATTCACTTGTTCAGTTAATAGAATATCCAATATGCATTTAGGTGATACCTAATGGTGTTGTATTGATTGAAACCAATGAAACTAACAGTGTGTTGTTGGCGAAGCTACTGGATTCTGACTGCTACTTTGTTGCAATTCTTCAGGGAAACAAGGTGGTTGAGTCCCAGCAAGATTGCCCCACTAAAAATCCTAATTATCTGGCCTCTTAACACAAAAGAAATATATGGAAATATATCTGGCTGATATTGCCGAGCAGAACAGTCAATTCCCTGTTGATAGTGTTGTGGCTGAACTGTAATAATAACATTAATCCTTCCGGAAGATACTTGCGTACCCGCAGATTGCTTTGTGTAAAGTTCATTATTTCCCAGTCACTTCATCCAATTGAATGTTATTGACATGGATGCCAAGGATAACCAAAGAGGAGAATGTCGTTGTAGTAATCCGAAAGTGCCTGTTGTTCTTGCACTCTATTATATTGTTTGAGACACAGCATGGTTACCCACAGTTCTTATTCTGGTAATGGGCATTAACTATGGTACTGATCCATTATCTCTCTCTTTTTTGGGTGAGAAGTGCTTTAGAACAGCAGGTTTTTCAAAATGCTTAATGGAGTGTTTTGCAATTAGCACTTACATTATCGGAGTGAATTACATAAGACAGTTAAGCCACGTAGGACCTTTCTGTGGTATTGTTGTTGCTACTGTAAAAAAAAATAGTCAGATGGACGATAAATACTAAAAAAAATATGTGGACGATAAATCCTACATGGAAGTTCTAAGAAATATTGAGTATTCCGTTTCGTGATTTGAGGTTGAGTTGGTTTTGGCGTGTTTTCTCCCGCTCCTTTACATCTGCTTCGCAGTGCGAGCACAGACGTAGCTAATTAAATAACAGACTCCGCCATCGACATGGAACGTTTTCAATTGGTGGACGTTGACTAGGGAAATCCAATCCCTGGCCACAGTTGCACGACATGTTCTGATTAAAATAGGCAACATAGTCATCATGAAATGTTGTCTTTTTATTCCCAAAGACGCAACGGTCTCAGCTTTCAAATACTCATCATCATACCTCCGCAAGCACATAAAGGTAAGGTTAGCAAACCGGCTCGCATAACTTAGCCAGCTAAATCCTATTATTATAGCTATCTTGTTTTTTATTCAACGTATTTGAAGTACAACAAAATGCAGTATATGATAATGTAATTATCCAGCTAACTTACTACATATAATAACACTACAGCTTATTAGTATATTTGAATTAGTGGTTCATTGGGCTTGACTTGAACTTTATTATTTAGTAATGCCCTTTAGTTAGCAGCAACATACCCAGTCTAGCTAACTAGGTGTTGGGTAAAATTGCAACTAAGCCTTCTGCTAACCAGGAGGGTTAGTTGCAATGCAGTCTGTCATTCCACCCAAGACCTGACTTATTGATAACAAATGTTATTGACTAGATGTACTGAGCATTACTATTTTCTTCTTTACCAGTAAAATGTATCATGGTAATTTGCAGGAATCTTATTTGCAACACAGATTAATAATAGAAATACAGTATTATTTATTTTTGTAATTTATTTTGTTTTCTGTTCTGTATTACTGTAGGTTGCCTCTGGAAAACAAATGCCTATTCAAACATTAAAAATGAGGTTTGCGTTTGTACTTAAATCATTTTTCCATGTTGTTACTATGGGGTTAATGTCTTGAACAAAATATGTAACTATTACTCAAGCACTTTTTTGACCAAGTACTCTTTTACTCTTACTTGAGTAGTTCTTTCAGTTGGTACTTCAACTTCTACTTGAGTACATATTAGGACTAGTAACAGTACTTTTATTTGAGTGCAGATTTTCAGTAATCTACCCACCCTTGTCTGTAGGTATGATTGGATAGATACAACTGAATGACTAAACTCAAGAAGGGTAAACAGTGGGATAAAAAAAGACAAATACAAAATAAATAATTGCAACTACCAGTGCGCGTCAACAATCACTTTTGAAACTGACTGACGAAACAGAGCAAGATGAAGATTGACAGAATGCAAATTACTCAACAGTTCTGCCCATGTTCAGTCACTGTAAAAAAAAAAATGGTTGAGGGGTGAAAACAATGCTTGTTGTTTGTGAAGAAAACCCTAAAATTGTGTTTTTCTTATCTATTACATGGATGAGAAGTATGACAGCTGACTAGTGAATGGTGTGATAGGATGATACTTTGGTAAACAAAGAATTACGTCAGAGGCTGCATAGTCAATGGCACCCAACTCCCACAGGGGCCTGGTCAAAAGTGTGCACTGGGTAGACGATGGTAGGTCATTTGGGACACAGTCAGAGTGGATTACTCATTGTTCCAATGGGTGGAATCTATTATCTTGAATCAGGCTAACAAATGGCAAAACAATTTGGAGTAATTAATAGGGATAATGTAAGGACGACCTTTCGCACAATTTTAATATACAAATTAGATGATTATGCATTGCAAAGACCACAGGGGGTTGAATACTAAAAGAAAAAGGACACTAATTGTCCTGGAAATGTACGATGTTTGCCAGCTCACCAAGCCTGAGTCTGAAGTCATTTGAAGCCATTTGTGACATTTATTTGACACTCAATAGCCGCAAAAGGAATATTTTCATAGAACAACATAAGTTCCACTTCAAGGTCATGGCTGACCACTGTGTGGTCAAGACCAAATTCATGATGGTCACCTCTCGGAGCATGTACATGAGCTGGAAGTCCAAACACCACTTAACCTAACTGGAGCAAACATTTAGAGGAAAATCTAAATGACCTGTCTTCCTCCTTTTCAAACAACTTGGATCAAAGCGCAACTAAATAATTGACCCAGCAAATTAAAGAATTGAGTAATGAACAGCAGGTTGCCGAATTGTACCAATTCCACCTTTCTGCTTTTATTAACAACAACCTCCACATAGGGCATGTAATTAGAGCATAAAAACTGTTGGCAGGCCCCTCTATCAGGAGAAGTCAACCAAACTAATGAGGCGCTTCGCTGGCCCCTAAATCAACTCCACATTCACCAAACCCACACTGTAACAGCGTCACATATTAGCCTTAAAGCTATCTTTAACGCCGGCGTGTAAGAATACATACAACTTGCTACCTTGCGGACGGAGGAAACATCCATCCACAAGAGAGGCTGAACCGCCGAATGCAGGCACTTGAAATGAGTCAAATACATTTATTGCCTATAGTGTCCATTTTGTTAGTGTTTCATTCATGTTTTCATTATCTAGATACATTGCATATATTTTAGATTATCTAAATTGGGACTGGCCTTTTTTGTGCATCTTTGGTACAGTACTGAACCATTTACATGCCAATACAATACTAATGTTGTTTCAATTGAATATATTACATGTATCATTAGTGTGTACATTTTAAATTATTGTTTAAGTTTGTCAGATTTTGGGGTTTTGCTTCACCGCTCTTGCCGTGAGACCCAGTGTAGCGGTTGTGAAAATGCTATCAAGGCAAGAGAGCAAACAAGTCTGATTTCCAATGTGTTTCCACTTCATTTAATATCTGCATAGTACCATAGTTGGACTATCTAATCCAGTAAAGAGCCCAGTGCACAACTGAAATGAAACCCATTATGCAATTACCAAAATAGATTCCATAGAATATGGACACCACAGTTGACCATGACAGACTGATCTTTGCAGGAATACAGTGTAAAAACCTGCTGAAAGAGACCTAACCACACAATGAGTCCATTCACTTATCATAAGCATCAGATAAAAGAGACATTACACCCGACCGGTAATGGGGTTAGCTTCTGTCTACGCCTCCGTGTGAGAGATGAACATCATTACAATGCCTCCAAGTTTATCTTACGGTATATGATTGGATCAACCTCAAACCCCACTTGGAGCGTGTCAAGACATTAATTGGGTCATCTGTGTGAAAGTATGGATTTTAAGGTTCCTCACCAGTGTTACGTGAATAGCCGGTGGCCTTCAGGTTTGACCATTTCACCTGTAACCAAAATGTTGCAAATTCGAATCACATAATTGGCAAACTGAAAACTCTGTTGCTCTGTTCCAGAGTCAGGCAGTTAAATGTAGTTGCTCGTTGGCTGCTCCTGTAAATACTTCCACCTGGTTAGTGAAGTAGGGTATCTAAACATGCCTATGTACAAGTACACTACAACGCAAATGTATGCAGTTAGCTTCTAACCAGAAATGCAAGGACTTACATGTATTAAGTATATGTATATTACAACTGGAATGTATAGATGTGCATGAAGGCAAAGGCCATACAAATGGTAATACTAAATGTGCAATTAAAGCAAATAGAGGATGGCAGAAAATACAGTGTATGTTAATTGTGGGATGATAGTTGTGTGGGTACAAATGACAATTTTCTATGACATTCTAGGTGTGCAATCGAGTCAAATTGAAGTAGTAAGAAAGCATGTGCAAGCGGGATCTAGAGATAGCAGCAATGAGGTCCCCGAGGTTAGATGTGTATGTAACAACTGTAAAAATGCAAGTACAGTGGCAATTCTAAATGTGCAAAGAGGCAAATTGAATGTGCAAGGTGCAACAGATATGTAGGTATAGCATCAGTGAGGTTCCCGAGGCAGACACTTACCAGCAACAACTGAAAACGGCCATAATCAAACTTTGCAAGGCAGTGTCAGAGTAGTACAAAGGGAGTAGTGCAACAAGGCCCTGAGTGGCGGAGGGTATGTTCATTTATTGTGACAAAAAAGCATTAATAGAGGGACTCTGGAAGGGGGAAAATACATTTTCTCTTCCTTGTATATCTATCTAAATATATGTTTAGCCCCTCACCTCCCACTAGAAGATTATCCCCCCCATGGAGACTGAGTTACGACATTTCAGAATTTCGGATAGTTACTGGAAGCAGTTAAAACATAATGGATTGCCCTTACAACAACTCTTACACTCACCAATTTTTGTGGGATCTAAGCATTAACAGCTAAACTATGAATGTACGTTTCATTGGAAGTGAGTGTGCCTAGATAATGAGAATAACAGAAACCTCATATTTATATATACACACACACACACACATACAGCTCTGGAAAAAATAGAGACCGCTGCACCTTTTTCATTCCTTTCCAAACAAGTTGGACAGTTTTTGGTGAGGAGATAGAGACCACAGAAAGACTAGAGGCTATCTTCTGGGGAGTCTTCTAAGTCCACATCGATGTAGCTGAAGTGGAGAGCGTCTCGGTGTGTTCATCAAGGCCCTCACTTGGTCATCCTTGTTGGTGTCTGCAAACAAACTCCCACCAACCTCTATAGGTGCACCAATGAGAGCATCCTCTCAGGCTGCAGTACTTCCTGGTACGGCAGCCGCTCCGCTGCAGACCGCATGTCCCTCCGGAGGGTGGTGAAGTCTGTGGAGCGCATTATCGTCTGCCAGCTCCCCTCCGTGCAAGGCATCTACCATACACAATGGCTATGGTCTGTTCACACTGCTGCCATTGGAGCATGGGGGCGTGCACTTCCAGACTCAAAAACTGTTTTATCCCTCAGGCCGTAAGGCTCCTCAACCAGGAACACTGATCCATGATCACACTGATCACACAGGAACATTCCAGATGCTCTGATCTCCTTTCATGTACTTTTAATGGGCATTAGAATATTCCTTTGCATGTGCCATTCATAAGCAAATTACACTCATATGTATCTATATTATTCAATACTTCTACCATACTGTTAATACTCCCCAACCTACTCTTTCAAAATTGATGCTAGTTTACATCTTTTATATATACTACTTGCATACCGAAATGTTCAAATACTACCCAGATTGCTACTATATCAATAATACCAGCCAGATTGCTACTATATCAATAATACTACACAGATTGCTACTATATCAATAATACCAGCCAGATTGCCACTGTATCAATAATACCAGCCAGATTGTTACTATATCAATAATACCATCCAGATTGCCACTGTATCAATAATACCAGCCAGATTGTTACTATATCAATAATACCATCCAGATTGCCACTGTATCAATAATACCAGCCAGATTGCTACTATATCAATAATACTACACAGATTGCTACTATATCAATAATACCAGCCAGATTGCCACTGTATCAATAATACCAGCCAGATTGCTACTATATCAATAATACCATCCAGATTGCCACTGTATCAATAATTCCAGCCAGATTGCTACTATATCAATAATACCAGCCACATTGCCACTATATCAATAATACTACACAGATTGCTGCTTGTTTACAGTACTTTTTTTAAACTGCTGCTAGTGTACAATGTTATGTATGTTGCTTTATTTTATTATTCTCTTCTGTCTAGCTATATTTTTGCATATATACTCTTCTTAACTCTCTCTACGCTGTTGTCGGATGCCATGTCATATGAATGTCATTGTGCAGGATGACACTGTGTTTGATGCATTTGAGAAATAAACCTTGAAACCTGACTTGTTGGCATGGAAGTAGAGTTTAATTTACCAAGATCCCACCAACTTTTACCTTTTTAACCATTCTTTTCACTGTGCTTGGGAACAAAGTATACCTGTGTCCTCTCCCAGGCAGGTTCATCACAGCTCCAGTTGATTTAAAGTTCTGCTTTGCCCTAGTAGTGAAAACTGTTATTCGTCTGCCTTGTAGCTCTGTCATTTTTGCCAGTTGTGCTGATGTACAGCAGTAACTTTTTTTTTATGGCCTTTTTTGCTCATCCATACGAAGGGTGCCAATAATTCTGGAGGGCACTGTATGTATTATAAGACAATGTGACATTGAGCTTGAGTAATAGTGAAATGTAACACTGGGCATCACAATGTTCTGTAGCCACTCCGTTTGAATTGAAAATGTCTAATTCCAAAAGAGAATAATGAATGCCAGGATAGTTTAGAAGCTGACATGTCATGTTAGGACACAATGAGTAATAGGGTAACTTGATTAATTTTGTCTGTGCATTGTCACATTACATTCTCCTTGGCCTATGTTGCTCCTCAAGTGACTGAACTAAGAGCCTGTGTCAATATGGTATTTGCGTCAAGGTAGATTCAAATGTAAACAATGGTTGTGACATTGCCTTTGTCTATTAGAAAAGCATCAGCTGAATCAGATCTACTGTGTCAAAATGTGTTGAATATCAGTTATAGAACTCAAGTGTGTACAGGGCCTGGTATTAGTTCTTGGTGTTGTCTGGCTGGAATCAGGGGCTCATTAAGTATTGCTGACAAATGGCGATGAGATGGACTAAGATGGAGATCTACCGTTTTCCGCCATCATCACTCACCCATGACCTTTAAAAGGCTTGCAGGGTTGTACTTGAGCCAATGATTCAGGCTTGGCTACATTTGTAGTATACAGAGCCCATATATGGAGTGATGTGAACTCTGTGGCATAGAAAACATCAGTAGGAATAAAAAAACGTACAAATGTCAGCAGTCATTGTAATCGGATTCATTTTCTTGATAATATATATTTTAAAGCCACAAAGGCACTGTACTTTCCCTCCAGACTAAACCAAAAAAAGAAGGAAAAGAAGAGAGTGAAGAAAGGACAAAAAATGCCCCGGTTCAAAGACAGAAGACAGAGGTTTGTCCTCAAAGTCATTAATGGCCAACGTGCATGAGACCAGCCTCCTGCCCTCCCTCCCCTCAGCGCTCTTCGCCAAGGGTTTGTCTGGAATCAAAAGCTATTACAGCAGCACAGCCTTTGTGGCTGGCTAGACTAAGAAGAAGTGACAAGGTTGTCCCTGGGGAAGTTTGACAATAGAGGACGAAACAGGGAGCGGGCGTGAGGGGGGGGGGTGGGGTTGGAGGGGCTGAAAGGGCCAAAGGGATGTTACCCTGTGAATGAATCTGACTGAGAACCTCTCTCCTCTCTGGTCTTCATAGCCAACTATGTTCGATACAGATAATGGCCAAATTGAGGAGTTAATCCCTGGCACATACAGTACTTCAGAGACTGGTTGGTCCCCACAGGATTACTGTGAAGAAGAGAGGTAAATGAGAGGCTGGTTAGGCTCATTAGCTTTAAACCTGGAGCCCCTCAATTACACCACTTTAGTAATTTGTAGCGCATTCTCCCAAAAAAGAGAAGAAAATTATAAAACATTTAATGTATCCAGCATCATTTTATATTACTCAAGAGTATTTCTGTACATTCCATTAGTAATGTAGGTTTCAAATCCAATGGCATAAAAGACCTGTCACAAAACAGCATGCATTATGATTTGAATTATGTGTTTCAGAAGCCAACTTATTAATTAGGCCTAGGCTATATTCATTCAGCTGTAGCATTACTTTCAACCATGCCCACATTTGAGATGTTAGGTTATTGTATCATGTTTCTAGGAGCATGCAAACCATCTGTTGTATCTCTGTGTGAAAAGCCAAGTTGAAGCCAGCAGTACAATGTTGTCCTCCTGCTCATAATTACGACATACAATTTTAGCGCAGCAGGAGCTACTGACTAGCGTAGTCCTGGAAACAGCAGGAAAAGCTAACTAAGGTCGGTAGTCGAGTGAGCATGTCATCGCGCATGCTGATATGACTGATTTCCTGGTTGGAAGTGCAGTAGCGAAAAAGGCAGAATAGGTTAGTTTGTGTGCCTCAGAGGGAAACATGCTAAGACACATCTTCAACTCTCCGGAGTCCATTGTGAGTTGTGTTGATAGTGTAAACTGGGAAAATAATCCCTCAGAACATGACTGTTTTGTTTGTAAACATTTAAAGGATTGACATTTTTACATTTACATTTTAGTCGCTTTTGGCAATGCTTATTGCATGATTGCACATGAATAGCCTTTCAGCCCACAAAACAACATTTGTTTTGGGAAGTATGTATATTGTTATTCCCTGTTTAAGGATCAGAAAGCAGAACTAGCACACTAGTATTCTACCACCCCCTTTCCCAAAAAGTTGGGACGCGGTGTAAAATTGAAAAAAAACTGAATGCAAAGATGTGCAAATCGTTTAAACCCTACAGGATATTCAATAGAATATAGTACAAAGACAACACATCAAATGTGTAAAATAAAAAAGTTATTGTTCCTTCAAGAATATATGCCCACTTTAAATTTGATTCCAGCAACACGTTTAAAGCTGGGACAGGGGCAATAAAAGACTGGAAAAGTAGTGTAACACAACAAAATAACCCAGCGGAATATATACAATTAATTAGATATTTTGGCAACAGATCAGTTACATGATTGGGTATAAAAACGAGCATCCCTGAGAGGAATCTTTCAGAAGTAAATATCGGTAAGGGTTCACAACTCTATGAAAGACTATGCAGGAAAATAGTGCAATAATTTAATAGTAATGTTTATCAACATATAATTGCAAAGAGTTAGCACCATCGTATTACCTATGGTGCATAATATCATGAAAAGATTCAGAGAATCTGGTGTTATCTCTGTATGCAAGCAATCAGGCTGAGAACAAATATCGGGCCCTCAGGCAGCTCTGCATCAAAATCCGACACTCTTCTGTAGTGGACATCACTGCATGGGCTCAGGAACTCTTCTGAAAACCATTGTCTGTGAACACAGTTTGTCACTACATCCACAAATGCAAGTTAAAACTCTACCATGCAAAGACGATACCACATACATACAAGATCCAGAAAAGCCACAGTCCCCGGACCTAAGCTCATTTTAGATGGACTGAGAAAATTGTCTTCTGGTCTGACAAAATCAAAATGTTAAATAATTTTTGGGAATCATGGAAGTCACGTCCTCCGGGCTAAACAGCAAAGGGACCATCCGGGTTCTTTTGAGTGCACAGTTTAAAAGCCAACATTCGTGATGGTATGGGGGTGCATTAGTGCACATGGCATGGGTGACTTGACCATCTGTGGAAGGCATCATTAATGCTGAACAATTTATACACATTGTGAAGTAACATATGCTGTCATCTAGACGTCATTTTCAGGGAAGGCCTTGCTTATATCAGCAAGACGATGCCAAAGTACGTTCTGCACGTACAACAGCATGGCTCCGTAGTAAAAGTCTGGGTGCTAAACTGACCTGCCTGCAGACCAGATCTGTCACCCATTGAAAACATTTGGCGCATTATGAAACAAAAAATACGACAAAGGAGACCCTGAACATTTGAGCAGCTGCGATCCTATATCAACAACGAATGAGAATACATTTCACTTTTCCAAACAGAGTTTTATTGAAAGAGCAGGTGACAGTAATAATCACAGTAATAAACATGCATCTGTCCCAACTTGTTTTAAATCTGTTGCTGGCATCAAATTCAATATGAGCATGTATTTTTACAAATATAATAACTTTTCTCTGGTTCAACATTTGATATGTTGTCTTTGTACTATTTTCAATTAAATATAGGGATGAAATGATTTGCACATCATTGCATTCTGTTTTTATATGCATTTTACACAGCATGCCAACATTTTTGAAAATAGGGTTGTATATTAGACTGTTACATGAAACCCAGCCTGATATGTACGTAGCACTCAGTCCTTTGTTGTGTCTATGTCATATTGATATGAATGTCTCGCTGCCTGCCTGTGTTGTGGACTTGCTGTCCACTTGATTTAGCATGATTGATGTGATTTTGTTTACTCTGGCTATTCTGCAGAACAAGGTGTAGCTCGGGTCTAATCTCCGTGGTTCTGAGGTGTCCGCTCTTTGCACATTGCCTTATCTGTCTGTGCACTCAATAATCCGACCAGGCAACAGTGTTGCCTGCTTAATGATTGACGACCATTCAGGCCTGAATTTATGCCAGCTACTTTTGAAGTTACGAGCCCTAATTGTACAGTTGTGGAGAATGCGGAGTGCCCCTTTAATGTTCTTTTCCCCTCCTGTGGTGCTCTCCAGTTCAGAGACACACACACACGCACGCACGCACGCACACACACACACACACACACACACACGCACACACACACATATGCATGCTCACACTTAGAAACAAACACACACACACACACACACACATATGCATTGTCACACTTAGAAACACACACACGCATGCATGCTCACACACACACACACATATGCGTGCTCACACTAAGACTAGCACACACACGTATGCATGCTGACATTTAGACACACACACACACACACACACAAGCTACTTTTCAACAACGTGCCAGCTGTTAGTGATGGACCAGCTGAGGTGGAGTGAGAGCTGATTATCCCTGTCTGGGGAACAGACTCTCAACACTTTGTCACCTCCTACATTAATGTACCAAACCTCGGCATCTGGGCCTAGGGTACACCTGGGTAATTTTATATCTGGTAACCTGTTTCCTGGGTAATGTTATACCTGAGTAATGTTATATCTGGGTAACCTGTTTCCTGGGTAATGTTATACCTGAGTAATGTTATATCCGGATAACCTGTTACCCGGGTAATGTTATATCTGGGTAACCTGTTACCTGGGTAATGTTAAATCTGGGAGATTTTATACCGGGCTAGGTTGTTACCTGGGTAATGCTGTTATTGGGCTAGGTTGTTACCTGGGTAATGCTGTTATTGGGCTAGGTTGTTACCTGGGTAATGCTGTTATTGGGCTAGGTTTTTACCTGGGTAATGCTGTTATTGGGCTAGGTTGTTACCTGGGTAATGCTGTTATTGGGCTAGGTTGTTACCTGGGTAATGTAAGGATGGGCCTTCAAGAACAACTCAGTGTAAGTGACACATTTCATCCAAATATGAATCTCGGTTTATATCCTTTTAACAGTTTTCCTGACAGTGAATTGATTTCATAAAGTGCTTTTAAATGGTTATAATGAAATGTATGTCCCGATACTCGCCCAAAAACCACCAAGATGAAAATATGCAGATATAGAGACCAGTACTTCAAATGGCTTTTATCAGAATTTTGTATCTCTCATTGACTCACAAGGTGCAGGATGACCTTGACCTAGAGCTCAACAATGCAGTAGTGATTTGTGTAACTAATGAGAAGACTCAGATTATCTGGGAATGGATCATGTGAATCCCATCAATCATATTTCCAGAAGCGTGGAGGATGGGGTGTCTGTGATTGGCAGACGGCTAACCATGAAATTCAGTTGCAGTGACGTTAAAAGGGATGCAATTTGCCAGAGGGATTGGGGTGAATCCCCCAACCCCATTCTCCCATTCTTACAAAAATACACACCTGTACACACACACACACACACACACACAGCATCACATAACTTGTTACTGGGAAAAAAGCCCAGAATTCAGGTGAGCATTAACATGATTACTCCATTATTATTAGCTAAAATCACACACAGCCCCATTCTGTTTACCTCACAGATTCCTCATAATATTGAGCATGAATCATCTATGCATATCTGTTGAGTGAAGCACCGCGGATGAAAACTGACATTTATTACTGTGCACTGTTCCCCAACAAACGATGGACTATATCTATCGACGCTGCAACCGCTCGCAATGTTTGTCATGTAGGTGAAGAAATATTCATAATTTGACCCATAATAGAAGCCTCTACGCTGTTTGACTTGACAATTGGCAATGTGCACAATAATTTACACCACTAATGAGAAAATGTATCACTTGCTCGTGGCAAAGCTCAGGGCAATAGTTTTGTGCTCCGCCACGGTAATAATAAGCCTCGCAAAGTCCAAATGAAAACTTCAAGCTTCTCTCCAATTAGGATATATTTCCCAGACAAAAAGAATGTTTCATGACACTTTTTGCCTGCAGCGTTGGAGGAGAAGATGCTCACTGGTGTATGTGGATATACAGACCGTATATTTAGTAAATTATATGGATTTTTCAGATCTTGACATAGAGGTCCTCGGGGGAATGGTTCACAGACCTGGCTTATGGTCAGAACCAGAATGGAGGAGGTTACTAGAAGCCAGTGTGGACATAAATAGTGGGGAAATATCCAATGGGAAAAAAACAGTTGTACATTATAAGGAAGAGGCAGAGACAGGAGTTGGGAAAAAAGAACTCACATATTAATGTGAGACTCTCACCCAATCTTGAATTGCCTGCAGCACGAATTAACATTTTATTCAGAGCAGAATGTGAGTTGTTCTGGCTCCGCTATGGGCAGAGCAAACTCTCAAAAACTTGGCAAGTTCTGTGGGCCGCTGAACTGGCATTTATAATCAAAGGCATGCATTTCCCCATCAGGCCTGTGAGACAATACTGCATAACATTATATCTACGCATACAGTAAAGTAATATACCACCTCAAGACCAAGTCACAGAAATGTAGTCGCTTAATTTATTTGTAACATACGAAAACATCCAGAAAGAAAGTTGGGAATGGTGACAGTTCCTTTTTCATCTCGATTCCTCATTTGTATAATGCAGGAAGTGATTTTATGGTTTGATTTCCCGAATTGCTCATGCACAGTGAAAAAGTATTATAGAACAATCCATTTAGACTAATGTTCCCAATCCTGGTCCTCGGAACACGAGGGAGGGTGCACGTTTTTGTTTTTTCCTAAGCACTCGAACACCTGATTCATATTAAAGAATTGATAATGAGTTGATAACGTCAATCAAGTGTGTAGGTGGCAGGGCAACATTTGAATCAAGTGTACGTGTGTGTTAGGGCAAAAACAAAAACGTGCTCCCCTTTAGGTCCCAAGGACCAGGATTGGGAAAACACTGATTCAGACAATAGACACCAATTAATCAATGTATTAAATTATACCGCTTTACGGCTCAGTTGTTTCACTTTGAGGGTATGTTCTCTTGAGAACAACCTGAAAATCACAGGAACATTCCTAAAAAATTTGGTCAGTGACCTAATGAGACTGTTAATGGAGCATTCTCTAAAGGTAATTTAATCTTATATTTGGGAATGTGAGTAAGTGTATCAGTGTTTCAGATTGTAGACACAGTGTAGACACGGCATAGACACGATCAGTGTTTCAGATTGTAGACACGGTTTAGACACGATCAGTGTTTCAGATTGTAGACAGTGTTTCAGATTGTAGACACGATCAGTATTTCAGATTGTAGACACAGCGAAGATACGATCAGTGTTTCAGACTGTAGACACGGTGTAGACACGATCAGTGTTTCAGATTGTAGACAGTGTTTCAGATTGTAGACACGATCAGTGTTTCAGATTATAGACAGTGTTTCAGATTGTAGACACGGTGTAGACACGATCAGTGTTTCAGATTGTAGACACGATCAGATTTCAGTAACTATTCAAAGCACCTGAATTCCAAGGACCGCAAAGGACAGGGCCGATTCTACATTTTGACATCACAGCTCTGCTGAAATCTGCACAGATAAAACCACACACAATCTAAGCCGGCATTTATAACCATTGCTCTAATCACATTCTTAGATCATCGCCCTGAAAACTTGACAGTGACAGTATGTTTTTGTCACGGTATTAATATAGTCATAGTGAATGAACACGAATAACTGTGTTAGCTGTACAGGTCACAAATGCGATTACTAGAGAAATATGGTGAGGGATTTGAAGACTTGCAGAGCAAGGCAGGTATTAGTTTGTAGGACACAATCAAGACTTTAATCTAACTGCTGGAATTAGCAATCAAACAATCCAAAACCCAATGTAATTAGAACATTGAACACCTTATAGCCATGTACATGTGTATGGCAGTGTACCGTCTAGCTTTCTGGCTCCAAAGCAGAAGTCACTGCGAATTCCACGTTCTTTGAATCGAATAATTTAGACATCAATTGAGGATCAATAAAGTCAGCCTCCCTTCCTCTTAAAAAGAATGTTAACAATTCTACAGAGCCCAGTAGTGGTCAAGGTTTAGAACTAAAGACAGATGAACTATATTTAGTGATCAAATGATTTTTATCTTAAAAATACATATGACATTAGTCAGTTATTACAAACGACATGCATTTTAAATGTAACAGAGGTGTGGGGCCCTGTCCTGCATCGGCGGCAGGTCAACGCCCAGCGACGTGTTGCCCTGGAACGCAGCTTCCCCTATAACAGCACGGTGGGCCACTGATGTTGATTTTAGGTTGTAATTAGGTCAGTCAGAAACGGTTTGTGCTGCTAACGTTAGCTAGTGCCAGGTGATCATATCTTGGAGCTGGTTCCCTCTGTAAGTTCCTTGCCACATTGCAAGGCCCCTATGAGGTCACAGTCAGGAAACCGGGACTCTGCTAGTTCCTGGTCCCACAGGCCATCAGGGCGGTGACCCTGACACGGCCCCTATGGGCTGGACGCTTGGATGGGGGAGTGTGGTACGCCGCCATCCTTTCAGCGTCTTGCTCACGCAGGAAGAGAGCGATGCGCCAGCGAAGGATCAGCACAGTGGAGAGAGCGCGCACCAGGTAGGAGCCAGATTGTGCGTGATACAGGAGCTCACACACTGGAGAAACAAGAGGATGATCCAGAACCATTCTAGAGGCTGCGGGGAGGGCCTACCCCTAATTTCTACACCTGCCTCTCGTTGGATTTTTTATTTCCATGAGCTGTAAGCTGTAGCCATCAAGATTGAAACAAAAAAGGCTTGACATTTTTCACTTTATGTGTAATGAATCTAGAATATATGAAGGTGTCACTTTTTGATTGGAATTTCTGATTTATTTTTGAGATGCACCAATAAAATAATACTATCAAAAAACCCTGTTGAGAAGCCACTGCTTGCTAAGGTTAGGTTTAGGTTTAGGTTTAGAAGGTTTATAATTAGGGTTAGGTTTAGAAGGTTTATAATTAGGGTTAGGTTTAGAAAGTTTAAAATTAGGTTTAGGTTTAGAAGGTTTATAATTAGGTTTAGGTTTAGGTTTAGATTTAGAAGGTTTATAATTAGGTTTAGGTTTAGAAGGTTTATAATTAGGTTTAGGTTTAGAAGGTTTATAATTAGGGTTAAGGTACGTGTCAGGATGAATGTTGACGTTAGCTTAAAGTTAAGGGTTTGTAGATTAGATTTTAGAATTAAAATGATCTCAAACATCTAAAAACATGTTTGTGCCTGTCAAGTGTTTCCCTTTGTTTTATTATAGATATGAAATGACCCAAATCAGGGTCCTAGGTTTGGTCTACATTTAAATCTTCATCCTACTGGCTGTATAGTGCTATGGCTCACCAAGCCTGTGAGTTCCGGGCTTTGGCAGATGAATCAAGTCGCAGTCCGGATTGATTGCATTGAGGTATACATAAAACATACTCAATTCTAAAAGTTTGGTCCTCCTAGAAATACAATAATCCAGTACATTGTAAATACCTGATTGGTATTTGTCTTACAATGCATTAATGAAATGAATGAGGGAGGGTATGGTACAAACACACCTTTTAAGTGAGTTACTTGTTGGAGAAGTTGTTGAGAGGTTCATTGGAAGCCTTTATCAGAAATATACTTCGCTGGATGGCAATACACCAATTCACTTTCTCATTGCTCCTGAAGAAGACGTCACTACATCAAACAAAATGCTTGCTATCTTCAAATAACAAGCACATCCCACACCCATGTTGAAACACAGATCATTTCAAGGTCTAAAGAAGGCTCGGGTAAATGAATTATTTAAAATATATGTTGTAAACGTTTAATTAAATAAGCACACGCAGTGGTTTGGTGTCAATGGCTTTGTTCCCACAAGGACTCTGCCGGGCTGGTAGAAAAGGATACAGAGGACATTCTCAGCACGACTAACCTTGTGGGCTGTAACAGAAGACTTAACAAGATGCTCGATAATGGACACATTTTCATAAGGTACAAACAAAACTTGCGTCTCCCGTTGTTGATGTGGGAAGATAATCGTTGCTTGATTTTAATGAGAATCAACGTTGCGGAGAAGATTCAGGTCTTTGGTTAACTAAGGTTTGTATAATTACACAGATGCTTAAAAAAGGTTAAAGAGTTATTGACATTTAAACAACAACCTTGCTGAATATCAAACGGTTATCTTCAAAATCAGGGGAGCGATAGGGCAATGGAGATAGCCTGTTCCTGCTGGGATTTTATTGTTCATGTACAGTTATTCTTTTTATGAATCATGGTGTACTTTGGAGTCTCCTTGGGCCTGTGAGAATAGTACTGGGAGAATAGGGCTCTACAGGTGAATTGTGTCACTGCAGAGTAGCATAATTATGTAGTATTATGAAGCAACACCGTTTCAAGGTTTTAGGTCAACACCAGTTGGAAAACATTACCCAGAAAGCCATGGCGGTCACGGTTTTACTTCGGTTTCGTGTCATGAACGTACCTAAATGAATTCAGCACTGCCTCTGCACAGTTGGCAGCAATCCATCACCACACACCTTGTGTTGAATATAATAAAGTCGGCGTACCAGGCCAGGCCCGCTTCCCCTCCCATTGTCATCCCCAGTTTGAAAGACAGATTATAGTGTATTTTCCCCCCCTCATAGTGCCATGATCACAAACCATAAATGAACCGACTTAATGTTGACGTCAACTGAGGGGGGGACCCACCTATTTCTCCTCCTCCGTGGCCACTCTTTACAGTGTTTGGATTTACTGTTTTAATATAACTGCTGTATCCCCCCCCCAATCTCTTGTATTTATAGTGCACTGAATTATGCCACCAAACATTATCCCGGCGAGCCAGGAGTTATGAGTACATCACCTCACATCGCCGGAGATGTGTCCGTACAATGAAATATGACCTCGCGACGAAGGCGGATCCGGCTCTGCCAGTGTGATTAAGTATCCGGGGGGCCGAGGGAGAGAGCGGGACGATCCCTTCCCCCCCCCCCGTTATTGCCATGCTTTTCATATTCAGCCATCAGTCATGGAAGACTTTTTCCGAACAGAGCAACAGGTCTTCAGTCACAATAAATGCCTGTAGCAGGTATTCACAAACACTACGCCTTTAGGGCCAGCGTGCCCGGGTCCCTTGAGTCAAAGCAAGTCAAGCAGAACAGTCGACTTCTGATCCAATCGCCGTCAAAGAACTGGACAACGGAATTACCTTATGAATTGCTCACCTTTCTGGGGAGTTTTGGAGCAATTCCTTTCTTGTTCTGTCATGAAAGTGCGAACACCCACGCTGTAGATGTCACATATTCTCAGGCCCGATTGTTTGAAACGATAAGAATCCGTGCAAGGTCCATTTCACGCTGGGACATGACAACTGATGGTCATGCTTTTCCAGCTATTTCACCCTTTTTATATTGTCACGTTTCAAGTACATGCTAACTAGTGAGGAAAATAAAATACAGCCATGTGAAATTTGGCATTAAAAAACAAAAACATTGAATTCTTAATAGCTTCAAGTTTTTATGTATGAATGTTTTTCTAGCTGTTCTAATAAGGATGGTAACCAGTTGATAATGACAATAAGGAACTTTGCTTCTTCATTGGGAGCCGATGAAGATTTGCTCTAAAGTGAATTACTATGGCAAAAAAACTGAATACCCCCTCTAAAGAAGGCAAGCTTTTTATCATAATTTGGAAGTCACCAAAATTTTTATGCAGCATGAGGTTAACAAACTAGTTAAAATTACAGGGAGTCCACTGACTTTTTGCATGCTAACATGATCATTGCTAGCTATTGGAATTCGGTAGCTAATGACAACGTCACCATTTGTATTTGATAATATGATGATGATTGTACGGTTGTTCCCTTATAAAATCTGCCTACTTTAGCCATTTTGTTGTATTTCCAAGCCTCTATAGTCTAATTTAAATGAAAAGGTAATCAGCCCCAACTACTGATCATCAATATGCCTGCTGTGGAATGTTAGTGGCCATGGCAATGACCCAACCGAGTTGGGAGGTGCAACTTATGAATACCATGAGCAAGGCCTTTATCTAGGCACCTCCTCTTGCAAATGGACAGTCTTCAGCCATTGTCTACTTACCATATTCTACAACCACACCTCTAAACCCTGGGTTAAATTATATGGTCAGAAAAAGGTGTTGTTGACTGGGAGTGTTCAACGGACATGCTGAAGTTGGTCTGGCATTTGCCAGAGTAGTGGAGTGTGGTGGAGCAACAGAGTCCTGCCCTCATTGTGTTCCAGTGACTAGGCTGATATTTCTGCTTAACTGAGTGATCTGATCCAAAACAGCAGGGCTTATTCATACATACTGTATGGTGGAGAACATGCTTTTTGGGAGGTGATACTATGTTCATTGCTTTCTGTGTGTGATGACATGAAGAGACAATATGCTAAAATGCAAGGCAAATAAACAAATATATGCAAAATCACCTCTTGTAACACTAACATTTTACACTAACATTTTAATTAATTATCAACTAACACCACCGACAACCATAAACCTCATCCTATCTCGAACCTTAACCGATTCCCTAAACTCTACACTCAGAGACGCTGACAGGAATCCCAGGGCCCTGGTGAAAATGTAACATTTAGGACCCAAGGAAAATAGCAATGATGTTACGGTTCATAAAACAGGTCATAAACGTTTATTGTTCAATGTTTTAGTTTGGTAGTACTAAATACCAAGATTGACTGACTAATAAATATTTATATTTAAGCCAACCAAATGGCCCCCCCCGAGGCCTGGGCCCGGGACAATGTTACCGGTTGTCCCCCCGTCAGCGTCGCTGCCTACACTTATTCTGAACCTAACCCTAATCTTAATCTTAGCAAACATTTACTTTGTCTTTGATTGTTAGTTTATTGTAGGAACCTCTGTAGCGAATATACAGATGATAATTTTGACATTCCCAATGAAGTGTATACAAACATCATTACACAGTGTACAACGGTGTAAAAACAAGATATGTTAAAGTTACTAGTCATTGCAAATACTTTTGCCTGACGGCTAAGGGCTGAGGCTGATAGGCACCAGTGGCTCCAAAGCACATTTTTTGAAGTTCACATGCCATCTGGAACATCGCGTCAGAAGTAACACACCGCACAAATTCGCCCTGTGTTTGTCGCTAAGCCGATCAGCCTAGATCTGAGCTCTGGTTACACCGCCATGAAATCAGGCTGCTGTGGAAAGAGGTGTAGTTTCAAAGCAGCATCTTCTGTCATCTGTCCTATTTCTTTTTTGCCCCGGCAGTGTTCCAACAAACGCTTCATCTACAGTCCATTATAATGCGAGACATGTCAATCAGAGCTCATAAGAAGTACACTCATCTCCCGGAGAGATTATATGTCATCAGGGGATATGGAAGATGTGCAAATCCCCCTCCCATCCTCTCCTGCAGAGGGCTTGAGGAAGAGCCTCCTCACCGCCTGTGATTAGAGGGATAGATGGAGTGTGTTTTTGCGGTTTGGGGGAAGGTTTTTTACAATAAACGAGCTTATTGTGGGAAATATTCTGAGGTTGAAGACCTAATCCTGCCTGTGGTTATGGGGAGATGCCCTGCCTCTTCACAAACACAAGGACTGCAAAGGTTGTTAATTAGACTAACGGATCAATCGACCACATTGATAGGGATATCACAATAGTTAAGACTGCTGTCTGTATTTGACTAAATTCATTTCAGATGGCCGTTGAGTATAAAGTATGTGCAAATGGTGTTGCGGATGATGCAGTCCCAGCAGCTTGTAAACAAAGATAACCAAACAGCTGTGTTGAAGTTTCCATCCTAGGAAAACACAAAAACTAGAAGAAAATAGAAAGCTTTTTTTTGCTCTATCTACTCCATTTGTGTCCTGTATGGTCTTGATAGCTTTCCAAAATGTCAATGCAACACAATACTCAACTGTTTAATATTGCCAGCTTGCTGATGCACAGCATATCCTAATTGCTTTTCTGGTCCGAAAAGGAGATTGCGAAACGCATTGATTCTAGTTCAATCTCAGAGACACTCTTTCAAACTTTTTGATTTAATTGCTTTAGCAAAAAAAATGCAGTAACACATCCATTCTTTTGAGTGAAAAAAAATGCATCCTTCTTGTTGTCCCTGATGTGTTCAGCAGTGGATGTAGTTACCATGAAAAAAATATATAGGAGTACCCAACCTTTGAACTGTCCCTGTAGTCAGATTTTGGGAGCTGTCTATAACTTATGGTTTTGTCTCTCTAATGAAAACTACTGACAATGCAGAATCCCTTAATACAGAGGTGTCAAACCTGTTCCATGAAGGGCCGTGTGTCTGCAGGTTTTCACTCTCAATTTGAACTTGATTGATTAATCTGGTCACTAACTGGTTAGTTTCTACCCTCACCTGGTTGTTTAAATCTGAACTGGAAACCAATTTATAGGAAAAACCAAAAACCTGCAGACACTCTGCCCTCCGTGGAACCGGTTTGACACCCCTACCTTAATATCTTGCGCATTGTACTTATTCATTCTGGGCCGCCCAACCAAAATCCTACCTACCTTGCTGGCAGGTTTTCTTGCCAACCCTGGTTAAGCACACCTGATTTTAATAATTAGCAGGATGAAATTGTAAATCAGGTTAGTCTCCAGGAATTTGGGTAGATCAAGGGAGTGGGTAAGATCTCCACGAATTGGGTTGGGCCACATTTTATTAAATAAATACAGTTAAAGAATGTCAATGCTTCAAACTACTTCCTCTGGTTACAGATAAAGTCAAACACTACAACAGGCTTTGTTTTCCAAGCAATTCCCCAAGCTTTTCTTGTAACATGAAAACCTTCACGAAACAATTGTTTGACACATAATTGAAAGAATATTCAGTTTTTTGCCCACTCGATTGCACAATTCAGCCTCTTCCCACTGGGCCCTTTAAACATCTTTCTTCTCGCATTTTGTTTTGGTTTTCAATTAATTTACTTAATGTGTTTTCATCCCCTGGCTTTAAAACAACACAAAAGGAACTGCCTCCAGTCTGTGGTGAGACTACCTTTTATTATGATAGTCATTCATCCTTGTTCAGATCTCCAGGGCTGGGGCAGGTAACTGGTGGAAAAACCAAGTAGCTGCTTGGGAGTTGCGTAGGATCTTGTCCTTGTCATCTACCAAATTAGCCTAACAATTATTCAAGGCTGAACAGCGTTCAGGACAACAACGGAAAAACCTGTGTGTGTGTGGGGAAGGGAGTGCAAATAGACACTAACATTTAAATGTTTGGGGTCACCTTGTTTTTCGATGTTTTTAAAGGAAAAATTAAAATGTTGTCCAGTAACATCAAATTGATCAGAAATAAGCGTGAACATATTGTTAATGTGGTAAATGACTATTATAGCTGGAAAGAGCATATTTTTATGGAATATCTACATAGGCGTACAGAGGCCCATTATCAGCAACCATCAGTCCTGTGTTCCAATGGCTTATTGTGTTTCCTAATTCAAATTTATAATTTTAAATGGCTAAATGATCATTAGAGAACCCTTTTGCAATTATGGTAGCAAAACTGAAAACTGTGCAGATTAAAAAAAAATACACATTTCCTTTAGATTAGTTCAGTATCTAGAGCATCACCAATTCTGAGTTTGAGGCTCGAAATGGCCAGAAAAAATGACTTTCTTCTGATATTCATTAGTCCATTGTTGTTCTGAGTAATTAAGGCTATTTTATGTGGGAAATTGCCAAAAAAACGTAGATCTTGTAATGGTACTACTCCCTTCACAGAACACAGAACAGCGCAAACTGGCCCTAACCAGAATAGAAAGAGGAGTTGGAAGCCCCAGTGCACAACTGAGCAAGAGGACAAATACATTAGTGTCTAGTTTGAGAAACAGACGTCTCACAGGTCCTCATATTTAACAGTACCCGCAAAAACCTCAGTCTCAACGTCAGCAGTGAAGAAATGACTCAGAGATGTATTATTTCCATCTTCCTCCATCCAGAGTCCAGTTTGCCATCTTCCTGTGCAGCATCTGTGTTCTTTTATTAAGTCTATTGGTCTTAATTCCTTTTTTTCTTTGGCCAGTCTGAGATACAGCTTTTTCTTTGCAACTCTGCCTAGAATGCCAGTATCGCAGAGTCCAAAAAAGACTTTTGCAGTGTTGTGCAACGGGGTCACGAAAGTTCATCGCCGGGACCCAACTCAACGTTATCCGAAGTCTTGACCCTAGCCGCTTCCAAATGTAGCCTTTAAACTGTTCACACTACTTAAGTTCTTCAGTTTACTTTTTCAAATCCACTTATTAGGTATTAGCTGACACCTTCCTTTAATGAATCATTTCAGAAAGTAACATGACACATTTAGTTTGACCTGCAATTTCACCACAGGATGAAGTATTTGATGCCTTCTTATAATATAATAGTGAAGCCAACAGGGGTTAAGCTTAGTGGCCCAGGCAAACTTAAGATTACGTTTATGAGTTTGCTTTCTTTTCAAGTTGCCTTCTTCAGTTTTTCAGTGTAGGCCTCTTCACTGTCCCCAAGTCCTAGTGTATGTTTTTCAGTGTAGGCATCTTCACTGTCCCCAAGTCCTAGTGTATGTTTTTCAGTGTAGGCCTCTTCCCTTGCCCCAAGTCCGGAAGCTGCGAGGTACACAACACTGAATAGAGGCATGACCACAGGGAATTGGTCACAGGGAATTGACCACAGGGAATTCTATGCAACCTAGGCTGGCAATAAAAGCACTTTTTAACAAACTATCAAAGAACCCTGTGATTCACAATGGGAAAAGTGAAGAACCTCACAGTCAATATCATTAGCCATTTCATTATTCCATTCATGCAGGCGTATTCGGCTGGTGTAATAAGTACAGCATTGTGCATTGTGTTGTGTGTTTTGGTTTCTTCTTGGACCGTGGGAATAGCAGCCTTCTCAGCATGGGCTGACGTGGGGATGACGGGAGTCCGGAGAACATTTTGGCAGTTCCAAGCATTATCCTGAACCTGCAGAATCGGCCCGTTGTGGTAAATTCTGTAAGAGAATTTACACAGATAAGAGTTCCAGTTTGCAGCATTATGATGCCTTTTTATTTCCTTTTAAAATGAGGATATGGTCTGGTCTATGTGGCTCAGGTATTGTATTAGAGGACATTTGGAAAAAGTATAATATTTGTACGGGTACCTGAGGGCTGAGTCAATAATAATTAATTAATATAACGCTTTTCTCTACAGATAGGCAGCTTAGCTGATTAAAACACTCAAACTCCCAGATGACTACGATTGGGAGATTATTCACAATTCTCACCAGCTTATGTCTGTTGGTTTGTAGCTTATTATTCAGATGTTAAGCGGTGCTGGTGAGCCATGATATGCACACATAATAAGTTGAGCAATTGCCAGATCTCATAGGTTGTTTGTTGTTTATAATAATTGGTTATCAAATTGGCTGCAACTTCAATTTAATATCTGAATTGTTTATGGGAGATGCATGGAAAAACATTACTAGTCGCCTGCCTTGCTCCAACTATAGACAGTACATTTAATACTTCACACACTTTGATTAGATTTTTACAACAATGTGACATAGGGAATCAAATTTTTATCAGATTAAATGAACTGTCAACAAATGCATTTCTCTTTAATCTCTTTACTATGGTTTAGGAGCAGGAAGATGGCCACTCACACAGCCAGTGGATTTGCAAAAAACCTGCACCACGGTCTGGTTTAACTCGAAAACACATCAATTATTTATGTTCTGCTTCTAATTAGCGGGTGTTAATGCAGTGCAAGTCTTGAAATGATGAAAACCTGAACGCCGCCATGATGTTTTTTTCTAAATCACCATGGAATTTCAATAACTTCTGACACACTGTGCTGTGCGCTGTGTCTGCAGTGGGTTCAAGCCTACCTGAACATCTGTAGATGAAGAAAAAACCCTGCTGAATTCTCCTGACTCCTTAAAGGCCCGAGAGGTGCTAATATTTCAGTTTATCAGAGTGCGTGCAGAAATGAACGCAAATTTGCTCTTTCCTGCAGAGCCGCACAAACAAAGAGAGGGACGGGGGGTGGCTTGACGCCAGGAAAAACCTCTTCAAGGAGAAACAGCTCTGGCAATCCACGAGCGCGGCGCGGTTGTGAGTTCTGGGCACCGGCTTTGTTGTTCTAAATCAGATTCACGGCCTCTTTCTACTCAATAAATCTCATTTGAGGGAAAAAAATGCAATGGCAGTAGAACCGGTGGAGCGGCTCTAACCGGCAGGAAATAACTGAAATGAGAAGCTTTCTTCTGGTGCAACATTGTCTTAAACACTGCAGCCCAGCGTAATGACTGTTATTCATTTCAGCTGCCTCGTCTCTCTGAGTTTCTAATACCAGGTTGATCTATCCATCGGAGTGATGACAAGAGAATGCCATTAGGTGAGAGAGGGGTAATCAGCCTTTCTTGTTAATTGCCCATAATATGGCAATTAGAGTGTCTGTGAATGCAAATAAGATCAACAATTCCGTCACTGAATGGCAGGCATAACACTTGTGTGAGGTGACGAAACGGTGTACCCATATTAGCCAATGGTTTACAACTCCGAGAATGTAATGCAATTATTCATTGGATTAAATCTGGCCTATTTATTATTGCGGAATGAGCTCTCATTTGTGACGGTGTGATAGCATCAGTAAACCACGGCTATAGCAGCCTGGGCCCGTTTCAGATCTCGTCCATAAAAGATATGCCACAAGCTGTAGACAACCAGAAAGGAGGTCAGTGGGCCAGTGTTAATGTGTTATCTGTGCACGGATCAAAATCTTGGTCTACACAAGGGCCGTCTATCAGCTGTGCCTTAAATTTACACACAATCTATAATAGCATATAGTTGCCAGCAAACCGGGGTTAAAACATGTAACTATTAAAATTCCATTAAACTTCTCAATTGGCGCTTGACCAAACTCAATTGGCTTAACAGACCAATCACAGTCTCTCAGTCCTTGAATCCAAACATCCATACTCAAAGTACCTGAAGCACTGGTAGGCGATATTTAAAGATTTGTTTACCAGACCTCCTACGTAAAGAAGCGGTTGATTATGCCCATGAATCTTACAGACACACATGGATCCATTTTATGCCATACCAGTGGCTTGGGACCTTTGGCTCATAAATCCATAACCCATGCATTTCCCATTACAGTAATAGGACCATGTTCAGTTCATGTAGAAATTGTATGGAAGAATGAACTTTGAAGAAATACTACCCAATGAGGCATTCAATTGTTATAGTTCTACATTTCTTCAATTATCTAGAGGCCTGCCAAGCATGCCATCGATTGAAAAATGCAATGCAAAATCTATGCTGTCCACTCTGTCAAGAGTCCAAAACCACATCTAAAGCTGAATGAAAAGACTCCATTCAAAAAAGACTCAAGATTAATATAGACATTTAAATGATTTCTCACATCCATTTCGGACCGGGTTCAGCACTGTGAGGCCGGTTCGGGTGGTTGCAAGTATTTTTTTTAAATCAATACTTTCTGGACATTGGAAGTGTAATGATCTATTTACCCGTTCTCGTCGAGCAGAACCGAATCATCTCAGTCTCATTTGCATCTGGATTTAATAAAACTTAATGATGTACAAACACTGATAATTAATTGTGTGGCAAATCTTTCCATCTCTACTTTCTCCTCTGCTAAACTCGGCCAGGCTTACTCAGCAAAAGGCACACATCTCTGCTCAGAGTGTATATAATGAGCGTGGCTGTTTAAAACACGTTAGATTTAGGGGGCCACATAAAATATGAGCATGGAGGCTGATGTGTTTATGAGCCATGGCGGGGAAATAAAACGGTAAAGATTTATATAGAGAACTGATGCAAAGAAAGTTACGCTGGTAATTCAATAATTATACCAAACGGCTGCTCTGTTGAAAAATGGTAATTGAAAAAAACATTGACACGTGTACCACTGTAGCACCCCGTTAGAGAGGTCAAAGTTCATTTTTTTGCAGTGGACCAATTGTAGGGCTCACTGTTGATTGGACCAAGATGGCGATGTGTGTGCTACACAAGGCTCAGTGTCTACCAAGATTTAGCAAATTAGCAGTAATTAACTTAGTAGTTCTTAGTTTTTTCCCTCAGAACAGCCTGATATACATTATACAGCCGACAAGAACTCAAGGACAATGGAGCAGTATGCACAAAAAATGCAGTATGCCTTTTTGACAACTTACAACTTCCACTGGAAATTGCGAGGATGCCCCAGGAGATGCCAGCAACAATACCGACAGGATGTGCACGGAGGCGGTGTCATCAATACAAACAAAGCTGAGGGAGGCGAAAGGTTAGGCTAACGCTTACCCCCCATCGGCTTCCACTACTGTAACTAGCCTTTACCTCGCTAATGTCCGGTCAGTGGGGAACAAAATGCGACTAAGAATCACCTCACAAAAAAAGGATTATGAATTGCAACGTCATGATTTTCATGGAAACGTGGCTTAGCATCAACATACCCAACAACGCAATTGAGCTTGAGTGGTGTGACATTCAGAGGCTGATTGGATGGCATTGGACTCTTGTAAGTCCAGAAGAGGTGGGCTATGCATTTATGTAAACAAAGCATGGTGTATAGACACTAACTTAATAGGCAGTCACTGCTCAACCAATCTGGAGTATGTGATGATTATGTGCAGCACCTTTTATTTGCCTTTTATCTGTAATTGTTATTGCAGTCGACATACCCCAGGATGCTATTCCTATACTAGCAAAGGAAGAACTGCAGGCTGCTATTAGCAAACAGCAGATTGCACACCTGGATGGAGGAGATTTCAATCACTCAAACCTGAAAACAGTTTTTCTCAGATTTTACCAAATTCTCTTATCAAATTGTCTCCTGCCCGCCATGAGGAGACAATAGACCACATGCAAACAAACATTCCTGAGGCTTACAAAGCCATTCCCCTCCAACCCCTGGGCCGATCTGATCACCTCTCACTGTTCCTACTCCCCAAGTATTCACCCCCGTTAAATGTGTGAAACCAACAGTGTGTTCAGAAGGGTCAGAATCACTTCTACACCACCAGTTTCAACACAGACCCACTCAAGCCACCCTTGACTTCCATACAGTCACTGAAAAATATGCTTCTTCCATTCTGGCTCACATGAACATCTGCATAAAAAATGTCACCACCCATAAACTAATAAAGACCTTCCCCAACCAGAAGCCTTGGATGAAAACAGGTCAGACCACTGCTAAAGGCACACGACGCTGTTTACAGATCTGGCGATGCGGAGGCCAACAGGTCATCCAGGGCCAACCTCATCTTCTCATCTTCATCCGCTTATCCATTGTCGGGTCGCGGGGGCAGCAGCTCCAGCAGGGTACCCCAAACTTCCCTTACCCGAGCCACATTTGCCAGCTCTGACTGGGGGATACCGAGGCGTTCCCAGGCCAGTGTCAAAATATAATCTCACCACCTAGTCCTGGGCCTACCCCAAGGTCTCCTCCCAAGGCCAAAGAACCGATCACCGATGAGTTAAACAGGTTCTACGTTCGCTTTGACAGGGACAACAAAGATCCAGCCATTAAAGCTGAACCCCCCCAGACAAACTGCCCCTCAGACTATTCACCATAGATGTTGTCTGCACTGAGCAGGGTGAATGTATGCAAGGCAGCTGGTCCTGATGGTGTCCTCGGTGTGTGCTTGAAGCATGTTTTGGGCAGCTGGCCGAGGTCTGGTCCGAGGACATTATCTGTACCTGGCCCAGGCAGTTGTCCCTGTTTCAAGATTGTGACCATTGTGCCTGGGCAAGGAAGTCGACTGTGTCTTGCCTGAATGACTTCTGACCTGTCACACTCACCCCCACAATCATGAAGTGCTTTGAAAGATTAGTCCTGCCTCACCTAGATCCCTAC
This sequence comes from Esox niger, assembly GCA_016801105.1. Classification (NCBI taxonomy): domain Eukaryota; kingdom Metazoa; phylum Chordata; class Actinopteri; order Esociformes; family Esocidae; genus Esox; species Esox niger. Next base: position 75,946 of record JACXGJ010001664.1, read on the forward strand.
CAGTTTGCCTACCGGTCGAACATGTCTAAAGAGGCTGTAATCTCTACAGCTTTACACAGTGCCTAGACAAAACCAACACCTATGTGAGAATGCTATTCATAGACTTTAGCTCTGCATTCACCACTGGCATCCCCTCTAGCTGGTAAACCTACTCCATGATTTGGGCATCAGCCCCTCTCTCTGCAAATGGACTTTGGTTAGACAACTTCACCTCCTCCACCCTGATCCAAAACCCTGGTGTTCCACAAGGCTGCATGCTGAACCCCCTCCTGTACTCCCTCTTCACCTACAACTGCCTGTCATACACAGTGCCAAAACCATCTGGCACTCAATGCAAAAACCAAGGAGCTCTTTGTGGATTACAAGAGGTCTAAAGGCTGCAGTCACGCCCCAGTTCTCATCAATGGCACTGAGGGGGAGTGCATCTCCAGCTTCAAATTCCTGGGTGTCCACATCTCCGAGGACCTCTCCCTGTCCATCAACACCTCAACTCAGGTCAAAAATGCACAGCAGTGCCTGTACTTTTTGAGGAGGCTGAAGAAGGCTCGTCTGTCCACCAAGATGCTTGTGAACTTCCAAAGCTGCACAACCGAGAGCATTCTGTGCCACAGTGTGGTTTGGCGGACGCTCAGTGGCCGACCGGAAGGCCCTGCGACGGGTGGTATAAAATGACCAGTACATCACTGGTGCCCAGCTCCCAGCCATTGCAGACATCCAGCAGTGTCTGCATAAGGCAAGCAGCACCATCAGGGACCCTTCACATCCATGCCACAAACTATTTGCCATCAGACAGGGGGTACATGTCTCTGTGTTCCCGCACCAGCAGACTCAGGAACAGTGTCTTTTCCTCCACTGTAATCCTGCTAATCTCTGTGACCCATCACTACCCATACCTTCCCACCCACCACTTAGTACTGCCGCTCAGGGATCTTTGTACTACTCTCACGCTGCTTTGCAAAGTCTGATCGGGAAGTTTCAGTTGTTACATGTACGTGTCTACCTCTGGAACCTCATTGCTGCCATCCCTGCTTTTCAGTTGCACATGCTACCTTACACCACCAATTTACCTCGAATTCACAGTTCGAATTGCCATTTGTACTTAGATTTGCTACATCACACAACTATTAATTTCCCTCTTGTAACATACACTATAATTAGTACTTTACCCTCATCTATTTGCACTTCTCTTTAGATGCAAATTTAATTTTGTTGTACTGTACTTGTACTTGTTCAGTGATAATAAAAACAGTAGTATTTTTAATTTGTTATAGTTTTTCTTGATTGCTTACATGCATTGGTCAATTCGGAAACCACAATAACAAAGCTCTTCACCCAGTGTGCATTACCAACACGCATCGTTGCAAAACAGTTAATCTCACCCCCAAAACTCACTAAAACCACCAAAAGCTTGTTCAGCCAAAACACTGGCAGCAATCCTCACTCAGAAACACATATTATCACTCATAGTACACTGACCTAAAAAACAGGAAGCACTGCATAAATGACAAACCTTTATCTAGTTAGTTATTTTACACATGAATCAGTATTTGATCATTGAAGGAAAAAAACACCTCACTTTACTGTATTGACAGAAATGTATATGGAACAAGAACTAATGTATATGGAAGGAGAATGAATCAGAAATGCAGCAATTTGAAGAAATATCCTTTATTCTTTCTATATCTTTGCATACAGTAAATGAAACTTTTGAAAAATAAAAAGTTCAAATAAAAAAACTAAACCCAAATTCCAGGGAAGCAATAATAACAAACAAACATCAACAAGTACAGTATAATCACTAGCCTCTCTGTATTGTAGCAGCCAATGAGTGGTTTCTGTAAGAGCAAACTACATTGGACAGTGCTGCACACATTCTGATGTTAGCTTCTCTCTGACGTGGGACATCCATGGTGGCTCTCTAACAAATTCTTCCCATGATTTTTGCCAGGTTGAATCCAGCTTCATCCATAAAGATGAATTTATGTGCAGTTTGACAGGCTTCCATCTCCATTACTCTCTAAAATACAGTAAATCTATGGTTTTACAGTTCTTTACATTATGCATAGATATGTTTATACCCTGTTTAATAATTGAACAGACATCTTACCCGGATATATTGATACCAGAGTTCTTTCACACATTCACAGTTTCTCTCAGTGACCAGTGTACCACACTTGGGTTGGTTTTCAGTTGAAACTGCAATCAACTGTTTGGATTGAATACATATTCCAACATGTTCTAAAAAATATCAAACATTTTCTTTATATTTCAATCTGGATACTGCAGAAATGCACAACAGTTGCCACCATTCTGTTTAGAATGTGTTTTAACAGTTTTGAGAACAGTGTGGAAGCATTTGAGATAACATGTGTTGTGAATACTGTTTTGTAGGTGGTGGAGTTTGAATGAGAAAAGTTCATGAATTTTGGGGAATGTGTTAATTGAATGTATTATGTGTGAAGGCAATGAGAAATGATTCCCAGTTTGGTTCACATACACTTCCGTTCTGCTGACTGTGTGAAGGTTTTTGTTACTGTGATTTCTGTATTGTTCGATGCTTGTACAATATCAGAGAAAAACTAAATTGTCTGGGAGTATAAAAAGCCACTACCAAGGAGAACCACCTCAACCCACAGCCTTTCCCTTTCTGAGTTAGAGGGAGTGGTAATGTCATGTCCTGGCTATGCCCCTAGCCATCTTTGCGCTGGCTGGGGCCATAGCCAGGACATGGCCTAAATAGGTGGCTCTAGCCACCTCTATGTGCTTTGGTTTCCCCAATTGGAGGCAGGTGTTCGTTATTGCCTCCAATTGGGGAACCTACTTATGTTGAATGTTTGTGCACGTAGTTGTGGTTTATTTTGG
>JACXGJ010001665.1:0-37106 GCA_016801105.1 Esox niger
ATATATATATATATATATATAAAAAAATATATATATATATATATATAATAAAATATATATATATATATATATATAGGAATTCAACTATAATACATTATTAACAGGAAAAAGCTGGTTTGGAAAAAGCTAAGCAGTAAAATAAAGTTATGCTGTCAGAGGACTGAGGAGTTGTCAAACCATAGCCTAATTGTGTGATTGCTTGCAAACCGACCTCCACCTTGTCCTTCAAATCTATAAGGAAGACATTTTCTGGGAGGTTCATTTGTTACTATATTTTTGTGAGAGCTTGTTCAGTAACTGACTGTGCTGTCCTCTCAGCAGGTGGTTATTTATAACACAGCAGCTTATTCAGATGAATTATTTCCAACGTGTCATTCACTTTGCTTCTGCACCTCCGTCTGTCGAAATAACTGTAGTTCTTGTAGATTTTCTCTCTGACACCTCCAACTGCCTTTTTGGGCTTTGCCCTTCACGGACCTTTCTTTTGGACAATTATCTCCAGGCCTTTCAAAGATGTTTAAATTTCCCAATGAGAACCCAAAGGTTATATTGATCAATAACCAAAATGTACTGAAAAGGATCTTGGGCAATACATGAAGTAGGATTAGAAAATATTCACATATTTTCACTTTCTTCACATTCCTGTTAATCTAGAACCAAACAGATCCCAGAAAATACAAATAGTGGCTTCTGAAAATAGTTCAACACCTTCACTTTCCTCTCATTTTGTTGTGTTATAGACTGTTGTTACATTATAAACCAAAAATGACAGCATTACAACATGCATTTTGCCTACAATCTACACACCATAATGACAAAGCAAAAGCACATTTTTAGAAATGTGCACCCATTCACTGATAAACTCCAAACTGAGCTCAGATGCATCCTGTGTCCTTTGATCATCCTTGAGATGTCTCCAGAACTTGATTGGAGTCCACTTGTGGCAAATTCAATTGATTGGACATGATGTACAATAGAAAGGCACACACCTGTCTATGTAAAAGCATAACACTTCACAGTGCATGGCAGAGCAAAATCCAAGCCATGAAGTCAAAGGAAATCTCAATAGACATTTGTTGATGGAGGTTTAAAAATTGGGAAAGACATTTAGACAATCTTGCCAAAGCATAGATCTGGGGAAGGTTATAAAAAAGTACCAAAGGACATTGAAAATGTAAATGGACACAGAACCATCATTCTGAATGTCTGGAAGACATTTGGAACCACCAACACTCTTCCTAGAGTAGGCAATCCAGCCAAACTAAATGACTGGGCAAGGAGGGGAACAAGAACCCAGTGATCACTCTAACAGAAATTCAAACATGCCAGACGGAAAACTATGTCTGCAGTACTCCATCAATGAGGCTTTACTCAATGAATACAAAACAAATGTGGAGAAAATGATGTGGTATGAATACTTTCAAGAATGCACTGTTTGAATTGCCCAGGATCCATGTGAGGAAGTTTTGGCCCTTGATTAAGAGGGATTTAGGATTCCACTGAAAAAAAGAAATCAACTCTAAATTAAGTCTAAAACCCAGAAAAAGTGGAGAAAATGTAATCATTTTGACTTACTTCGGCACGATTTGGAACATTTGTCAAAATGCACTGGATGACTTTGTAAAAACAAATTCACCAGTTGAACAAATACTTGAGGTAGCGAAAGTGTCTATATGGTTATGTCCTTACAATTAGATCTTTGATTGGATTACAGTGAGACTGCATCTCCTAACAAATATTTGTGACCAGAATTCCCATAAATAAAACAATGAAATGCAGATTCAGCCTAAAACACCTGGAAGGAGCTATATAACCATTACATACCCACCTTTTAAAAATGTTCTGCCTCTGTATGAAATATTTCAGATTAAAAACCAGTTGTGGCTTCATGTGGCTACATGTGTCATCACACATGTAATCTCTAAATGAAAACAGGCCACCTCCACACAAAGAGCTGTGTTGGTAAGTACAAGAGCTGGGTCATTTGGTTCCAATGAAGAATTGACCAAATTAGTTTCCATGGAGACTGATATACTCGAGACTAAGATGCGAAGATGCATTTTGTAATGAATCAAGCAAACTGTGGGGCACAAGATAACAGGCTTAGACAAAGGAAGACAGTGTTCAGTGTCAACACCAGTGTATTCACTCAGTCTAAATCATGCCACACAAAGACAGGGTTTCCTGACTCTGTAATCTACTGTATATGAGTTACCTCTTCTAAGTATTAAGGGCCTTGGCATTGCTCAGATCAAATCCCTTAGAAACCGGTCCTAATACATAAACAAAGCAGCGAAGAAACATTTAACACATCAATAAGCACAATTACATGGATAAATGTGGACTTTCATCCAAATCGCTTTTACAGTTACTGTGTATGTGTGTAATACATTCATATATGAAACAAATGGCCGCCCAGGCGCTCCTCAAAGGTGACCCCGATGATAGTGTTTCCTCTGGCGAGCTGTGAGGAAGCAGGAATAGAAGCAATTTCAGTGCACGCCTTTGCATCCCCATGCCCAGGGTGTGTTGAAACACCGCGGCAATTGTCAGTGAAGACATGCACGCACAGCGATGAACATATGACAGTGCAGACGCAAGACACAACCTCCAATGTCTATCTGTTCAGCGAGTGCCACTGTCATTGGCTGCAAGGTGCTCCATCCGTGCACGCCTCTGAAACGTATTGACGCGATCGAGTTGGGATCTTTGCTTATCTCGGCTATATCAGTCACCTTGTTTTTCCATCAAAAGTCAACAACAACGGCCCTATCTGGCCCTGATTTGGAGCCAATTAAATCCTTGTCTCGATTCTACAGCGCTGCAGTGTTGTGAATTGCATTCTAATCCATTCAACACTCAACCCATAGGAGCGTGGACCCCTGTGTTTACTGCGTTTAAGACTGGGGAGGTTACGCTGAGGCAGGAGGCCCACTGGATAGCTTGGGTGTCTATAGCCTGTGGTTCATTACAATGTGGAGCAGGAGCCTGCGGTTTATCAGAAAGGTGAGGGAGAAGGTGATGCTATTGACACACAGAGGCACAGCTAAGCCACTTCAGATCCCAATCGATCACAGGTTCACTCAACTACAAGTGGCATTCTCCCAATAAACCCAGACTTTTCCTCTCTTCACTGTCTGCAACCCAAATACCCCCCCCCCCCCCCCCCAGGATGAAGATCAGGGCTAAACTCATCCAAATCTGATGTATTTGCACTAAAGCAGTGCCAAACTATTGAATTGCACTTCAATGCCCATGTCGATGACTTCCTGACAAGGTTTTGCCCGGTTCCTCATAAAGGGACTATGTTTGCCTTTTGCGGATTGATAACTTCATAAAGATCTAAAGCAAGGACTGTTGCAAATGGTCCGTGACAATGGCGCTGTAAAAAAAGCTCTTTAAAATCAAACACTAATTGGATTAGCTAGGAACGAGTCCCAGACTTCCTCTAACGGAGCTGCAGCCTTCCCAGGAGCAAGTGTATTAACCCGGCCCATGACACGGTCTTGACTGAAGGTTTGTGTTGCCTGATCTCTGTCAGTTACACCCCACTTAATTATTGTGTGCATTTGCAGGTTGCACTATGAATATTAGCTACACCTTAAGCACACTTCAATTGGCAAATGCGTTGAGTTAATAAGGTTTCTTTTTTTTAAATACATGTCTGTCTGACAGTTACCACAGCATTTATTTACAAATATGTTCTGTGCTGTGTTAATAAAATGGTGTCTAAATAACAAGCAGACTTGTTGACAACCTGTCAGGCGAATGTTGACGATTCGAAATGGCATACATTTTTATATTCATACTATTAAATCTATATGTTCTGTAACTATGAAATCAATATTCTGTGCTGTGCCTAATTGAATATTTGTCAGCGCCTGTCTCAAACCCATTGCCGATTCCTCTCATGCCTGTGTAGTGATGCCAAAGCCGCTGACTTTTGTTCACAGGTCAAGTCAGATTCGGGCTACATGATATCAATACATACCGGCATTACACTTTGGGAGATAAATGGGACTTTTAGATTAAAGGGTAATCTTTAAAAGCCTTCAGTTATACCACACCAAAAGGTGGAAACAAACTATTCGTTTAATCTCTGTGGAAGCCTATGCTGTCTATAACTGGCAGGTTCAAGGGCAATATAAATCAGCTATGACACGTCCCATCATTGTTATGTAGGGCACAGAGGTCTCTGTCTGCGCCAGCCAGGGTCTCAAGTTGAGAGATCCCTTTGTGTCTGAGACGAGATCCCATTAACAGCTTGACTCATTACATTAACAGTGCAGCTAGCACCGCAACATGAATAATACCCTAACCACACTGAAGGCGTTACAAACCAGTCGGGGCACGGCACGTGAAAAAGTCCTCGTACTATTTATAACCAGAAATCCTTGAACAACAACCCCTTTCTACAACTGGGTATGGATGTTGAATCCTGTGTAAAGACACACTGTTGAACCCATTTATAGTAGATGAGAGACGGTATGGATCCGTGAGCAAAACCTACTGTTTGCATTGTGTTCTCTGAACTGAACCGAGAAGGCATGTTGAAAACGCACTTGACAGCATTCAAGCCAGGCATTCTCCTCTGCAGCTGAAGATTGGTTAATGGATTTTTATGCGCAGTGCATGACGTTACGCTTGGGACCACTCCATTGGGTCTGCAGAATTTAGTAGATTATTTTCTTGCACAGCAGCTCCAATCTCATCTAACCTTACTCACCTCACCTCAACCTCTCACACGTTTCTAATACCAAGCAGAGGAAATCTGTCAATAAAAGCAAACCTTGCCAGACCGGCACATCAAAAGTTATCCTGGCTGTACGGCCACTCTGCCCTCCTTCTCTTCCGACCAATTTACCCCCATTCTGTTGAGGGGAGCCCCACGATTCTTGCTTCTCAACCTCTGATTAAGAACCCCCGCTAACCCCCACTGCATCTCTAGGCTCCTCCAATTCCACAAGCCGTGAGTCAAACAAAGGTGTAAGAGGATGGCAGTGGGGGTGGCTTTTTGTTCGCCTTTCTTCCCTTGTCCGTTGTCCCCCTCAAATTGCTTATTGTCTATTTCGCTGTGTTCGGCCCCGCATTCTGTTCACGTCCACAACTGGGAAATACAAAGCTGGCTTTTTGGTATTTTTCTAATTTCTTTTTTCCACCCCTTCTTCCTGTTGCTGTTATGAGTGTCCTCCGGGTTTTGAAGAATGAATTAAACATCAGGGTGTTGGTGGGAAGGGCACAGCGTTTCCTCAATGGATTGAATGCAGAGTGTCTTGGTAGTGGAGAGCAGCAGTGGAGGTGACAGTAGAAGTCCACACCAAGGGGACAAGGAGCACTTGGGACTGAGTTTGACCTCTATCACATGCCTTTTCCCACATCTTTTTCCTCTCCTTCCCCCGATCACTTTCTTCGCACTTTTGTCTTCTTGTATCTTGTCAGTTATTGTGTATTTGCAAAACATTGAGCACTGTAGATTGTCTTCCCACCTCACACTATGTTTGTATAAGAAAAGACAGGAAATATTATTTCCATATTGAAAGTCAGCATAAAGCAAATTCCTAACTCATCTATCCTGGCAAGATTGGACTCAAATAAATATTTTTGCAGTAGAAATGTCCAAACAAGTATATTATTTAATCAAAGGCACACATTGTGAAAGAAAAGCACAGACAGAGGAGTGTAGGTTGAAAAGAGCAATCTATCTCCTCAGCCAACCTCCTCTGTCGGCCAACTCTGCTATTTCAGAGACACTCTGATCAACAAAGTACTGTGCTTGTCCATAGCAACACCCACATAAAACACACAGTCAAGGTTGTATAATCTCTTTACCCTCATTCTAGAGTACAAGACTCTTCTGCTGTACCCATAGCATAAGCAGGGCACTAAGTGGTGTAAAACAGCAACTCTTATAATAGGTTATGGTATTTAAAACACATCTATTCATGGCCCTGTAAATGATATCCAGAAAATGGTTCTGTCAGTGTCCAGGTATTGCCAAGGGATTTGTATTGTGGGTGGTGAAGCGGCCCACAGGTTCCATATGTGGTCACTGCGCAGATACAGTAGGGTGTAGGAGGCCTCCATCTTTAAATTGTCTCCGCCTGCCACGGGTGGCTTCTAAACACTGATGTAAAAGGATGAGGAAGATTTTTTTTTTTTACCCAAAGCCGTATAGTCAATCTCTCTCTCGCTTTCTCATCTCTCCTCTGCCCGCATTGTATCAATTTGTTTTTTGCATGTCAAGTCAAAAAGAGGTTGTCAGGGGAGATAGCGCTCTTGTCTAACGTGATTGAGGTGGCAGACATTTATAACAGAGCAGCCCAAAACGATAGATCCCCACTTATCTCAGCAACAGCTCGACTGCCGATGCCCTTTTCACTGAGCCGATGAGGATGAAGGCTGCCCTGGGTCACTTTGTCAAACACAGCAGGACAATTACAAACCTCCCCAGTCCGCCCTTCTGTGGGGCACAGAGCTTTTTCCCCTGGTAGCAGAGTGGTCTGTTACAGATTTGCCTCTCTCTTCAACCTGTCTGTCTCTCATGCCAGGAAAGCACACAGGGGGGTTGTTATCAGAAAGGACCAATTTGTTATCCTGGTTCCACTCCATCACCAAACCCATTATTTGCGACGTTTATCTACCAAGGAAACCCGGTTAATACAATCTAGAAAATGCGTCTTGTGTGTCAAACCTTTAGGACTGATTCTGGTCATAAGAAATAGTCAACAACAGGAGGCAATTACTTGGGCAGTCGGAAGAATGACAGTGGTACTTTAATATGAACTAACTTGCAAAGAAGTGGCTGGTCTGATCCCGAAATGTACCTTGTGGGGACTCATTTGTGTGGGCATTTCCTTTGCAGGCAGATCATCCCATTATCCAGAGAACTGTGCCGCGTGCCTTGCTGTCTGAACGCCTGCCTACGTGCTCTGACACCTGCACTTTTGACTGACTGCACCAGGCCAGTAAGACTGACTGACTGTGTGACAGACCGGAGGCTAACGCATCCTCACCTGTAGGATGGACAATATTTCATAAACCTGAGTGCAAATCCAAAGATTTATCACTATCACTTATTACCCAAGACACTTGAAATGATCGATTGGTTTATCCTCCCGGTTGAAGCTACGCATATCAGCTCCAGGAGAAAAAGGAAAGGCAAAAAAAAAAAAATGACCTGACTAGGTAGCGTGGGGGAATCTTTCCTTTAATGAGCCAGTCAACCTTCATGTGACAGTCACACGGCCTTTGTATCTCCATCATGCACTGTGACTCCACCGTCATTATCAGCCCAACAGACGGACGCTCTATCTATGCAAATGCACTCCTCTCCATTTAGTTACACACATTCCTTCGAATTTCTGTATCAGCACTGGCTTAATAATACTGCATATCAGGTTTAAGGAGTCAAGCCAAGTCTGTGTAGGGAATTTTGCTGTTTTGCTGCAAGGTTGTTAACGCCTACAACATGGACAGAGCAAGCAAATTCCATTCGTCTGACAAAAGCCTACCTTTAAAATACCACTATTGTCACCTTCAGGAAGTTCATGATTTGACCAATTTGAAAACATTCCATTTTTCTATTCGGAAAAAAATAAAACAGATGTTAACAGCCTGTTGGAGCAGGAGAGGAAACCCGTGTCTACCACCGCCACTGTCATCAGCTGAAATGTCATGGCCAGTCATAATTAAAGGCCGCTCACATTCTCCGCCGAGAGTAAATAGGGTTTTGAAATCATCCTGTGAAACATGTATTTGACTTCTTGACATATGATCTAGCAACTCTTGACACACACTAACCATTGGTGGTACAGCCCGACCATGTGTCACGGGCTGCAGGCTGGGGCCCCCTTCACCCTCATCAGAAGCCATCATTACGCCACAAGCTGTCAAATTAAAACTTTAAATTGTGTGAACGCTTCCTACGGAACTTTCCCTTTTCCCCAGCAACATATTGCAGAGATAATTGAGGATATTAGCAGCCAGACTGTTACCACGAGATGAAAGGCGGGGAGGGAGCGGTGACAGCTCTTCTCGCTGGCGGCGGTAACGAGGGACTGTCAAAAGTCTCTCCGTGTTTATCTCGGATCATCTAGGGGGATTTAAAACCCTTACCTTCACAATTCCATTCTTTACAGCGCGTCCTTTATCCACAGTGATTTACGGAGGCTCAAGCCCTACGCCGTGTGATGAATGAGCGCTCTTCACAAGGTGTCAGGGCCAAGCAGTGGTGGGCGGCGGCGGCTCTCCCTTTCTCTCCATCCCTCCATTTTTCTCTCGCTCTTTCTTTCTCTCCCTCTCTTGCCCCTTATTCTGCACCAAATTGAGGGCTGATGAGCTATGAGCTGCAAACTCTCCTTTGAGCTCCTTTGGTGGGGGGGGTTGGTGGTCAGTCTCTTTGCTAAGACTTAAAGCCATTAACATTAATACTGAAGGGTACGTTTGACTCAACAAATAGAGTCTTTCTTAGTCTGAATATCAAGATAAGGTGTGTTTGAAGAAGGGTTTTCCAATAAAATGGAGAAAAAAGAAAGTTAGAATGTGGTACCACCGCTGCTTGTTCTAGCTATATCTGTTTCCCTACACAGATGACACAGTCCCATGTCATGGGAAAAACATGACATGTCAAGTGCTCTATTGTGTCGTCCTTTATTTCTGATTTGTTCTGCTGACATCACTGGCCTCCTGTCTACTGTCCATCATCCTCCACAATCCGCGGGGAAACGTCCGAGCCTCTCTCTCAACTGATCCATCTCGGCCTCACTGTTTTGTCTTGTAGAGTGTCAGTGTCACTAGTTGGGATATTAGCTGCTCAGACATCACTCGGTGAGGTCACAATTGACACCGTGCCACCATTAAATCAATGGCCTCAGGAGCTATGGGAACATGCCTGGGTTGCTGTGGTTGCTAGCAGCGAGCGTGGAGCAGCTGGAGATGAGCATTTTATCAGAGGTGCTCAGACGGGCGTGGCACCAGATCGGCTTTCACAGTGGTCCACCGGGGCTCACCTACACACCTGCCTCTGAGAGACGGCCAACGCTGGCCATATGCCACTCCTCTCCCATTTTAACAAAATGAACACTATCAAGCCCCATTGTTGTATTTTCACGGAAAATGTCATGTGCGAACCAAATGAACAAACATATGGGAGTAAAAGATAAGTCAACGAGCTGGAAGATGAATATCCACAGAATCAGTGTCAGAGAAAAGGGATGTTTTGAATAAATACATTTAAAACGGCCTAAGGAAATGCACTAAAAGACAGAAAAACTAATACTCCCTCCCAAAGGCTGGAGAAAAGAAAAAGCAGGAGTGTCACATGGTTGGCAGTAAGTTCCTATTTAAATACATTAAGTCCTTGCTTTAAATGCACACCGTCCTTGTGTCTGTACAATAATCATGCCTTCAGTGCTCTAGAGTTTTGCAGTGCATTAAGATAAAAGCGCTAAAACAGTGTTTGTTCTGCCACCCGAAATTGAGGGCGCTAAGTGAAGTAGCATGCTTTTTCAGGAGAAGAGGGATGATGCTAGCCAGAATGTTTTTCTGAGTGGCAACACTTCACATTGCAGAGCTTTGCACCGACACCACACCATCCATTTGTCACATATTTGCAGAATCACAAATGTACTGTGGGCTTTTCATTTGGTGTATTTGCTCACTATATTGCGCATTCCAGAAAAGTTATTATACTTAATGCTATGTGTAAGACTTTAAATCAAATAATAATGCATGCTAAGGCATATAGCATCACAAAGAGCAATATCTTTAAATGTAGAGACTCTATTGATAAATCGATACACTTCCAAGGCAATTGTACCAAAATAGCGTAAAATATGAAGACCACATACAACGCCACCAGAGGCTGGGAGGGAAACCACTGTTCCTGTAATCCACTAAGTCACACTCTGAACTGGAGAAAATTCTGAGAAGGACTGGAGGCTCTGCTCCCTAATTCACCTTCCATAGTCTCCTCTAGCCACTTATGAGCTGAAAATTGATTAAACCCGAAGACCTCAAACACTGAAACATGTCAGAAAGTTGAATTTTCACCAAATAAACTTTATGTTCACATTGAACGAAAGGTCACCACCTTGACAGTGTGTTTAATGATGCATCATCATTTAGTTGCACACACAGATGATAACAAAGAGGATGCTTTTTGTCGTGTTGAAAGCTGAAGCGGCGGTCATTACATTTCTCTTTCACTGTACCTGCAGTCAGTGACAAACATAGGAGGAGCTCGTTAACGCAATGCTCAGAAACGATTTGTATAAAACTACCGGGGATAAGGGAAATAAATTTGTTATGAAGTTTACAAGTTTTTGTGGTTGAGGGCATTGGAGCATTACATAATGTCATTATAGGAGGGGGATGGGAGGGGGACCTTGGCCCCTACTTCTCCACGCAAACGCATATATGCACTCACCCCGATAATGAGAATCCACCTCACCAAATCTTTCAATTCAAGGTCTTGGTTAGATTGACTGTAATGCCTAAGTAATCAGCCTGTTCTGACCTACCTTGTCCCCAGTCAGGATTTATAGCACCCAATTACTGATCTCTATTACCCAGTATGCCAAGGGGACGGAAGTCACACTCCAGGACGGAAGGCCACCACTCTGTCTCACAGACTGGGTGACCAGGTGCCACCAGGAAGCAACCCCTCTCTCTCCCTCTGTCTCTCATTCGCCATTACTTGGCCAAGGACTCCGGGAAACTTTTAATGCTCCCCCGAGCATCCGGATGCACCATGCTTTGTCTTTACTGTCTGTGCTAGCACTATTGTGATAAATTAAAACGGGTAGTGTTTTGTTGATTTGTAGAGTACATCTTTTTTAGCAGTGTATACATTTCCTGGCATCAGTTAGAAAAATGACAACTATTCACAAGAAAATATATTGTTAAGATGGAATAATTATGAATAATGATTTCATGTTCCAAGTAAAATCTACATATTGTAGTAACAGTACCTTACTATTCATATAAGCTACACTGAAGCAATACACAACATGAAATGTGAAGGCATCAATTACATGTTGTAAAACAAAATATAATACACTCATATCAAATACCTTAATATGTCTAAATCTTTTGAAGTGCACACATGTCATAGGAAAAAAATGAAGAATCTCAGTTGGATACATAAAAAATATTGGTTACTATAATTAGCATGTTAACATAATTGGCATGTTATTTTGTTTCTCAGATGATAGTTCAGTTGACTTCTAGTTTAGGCTGTTCAGCAGAGTAACACAGAAGCAACATTCTTGCTAAGCTCTCTACCAACCCAGCTGTTGCAGCTAGCTAACCAGGTTACATTAACAGTGAACATTTTCATTGAGCAGCATAGTGCACACAGCCAACTATAAAAAATGCAAAAGAAGTACAGCAAATTGACAGATTTATATATTAATTCCATGCATTTAATATAGGCGCTTTATCAGTGCAGAAAAAGACAGATACCAATACATTCAGTATGTGCAGCAGCCAACCCTAATATCCATGTCTACTGGATGTCTGAGTATCCCTGGCTTGTGACATAGCAACAGATATGACATGACAGGCTATCTATAGCTTAGGACATAGAATAGCTAGAATTAGCAAGCGGCCATGAGCTAGAAGTATAAAGTTTGCATCTCTCTAAACTTAGCAAAATAGCTGGTACTGTAGAATGGATATTTCATTGGTATCATTTTAAAAAAGGAAAATGAAACCTTTTCCATACAGCCATGATCATAAGCTGGCATACCCTGGCAGAAATTATGGCATTGATTTTGAAACTATGACTATTCATGCAAAAAAACTGTATGAAGCTATTCATCAGCTAACATATGAAGCAATTTATAATCACATAGTTCTTTAGCTGCTTTTTAAATCATAATGATAACAGAAATCACCCAAATGTCCCTGATCTGTTTACATACCCTTGAATTTCTGGCCTTGTTACAGACACAGAAGGTGACACACACAGGTTAAAATGGCAATTAAAGTTGAATTTATCAAACCTGCTGCTTTTAAATTTTAATTAATGTCTGTGTATAAATAGCTAATAAGTTTGTTAGCTCTCACGTGGATGCACTGAGCAGGCTAGATTCTGAGCCATGGGGAGCAGGAAATAACAGTCAAAAGACCTGCATAACAAGGTAATGGAACATTATAAAGATGGAAAAGGATATAAAAAGATATCAAAAGTCTTGACAGTCAGTACTGTTCAATCACTAATTAAGAAGTGGTATATTCTGGAATCTCTTGATATCAAGCCAAGTTCAGATTGACCAATAACAATTTCAGCCAAACTGCCAGAAGAATTGTTTGGGATACCAAGAAAAAGCCACAGGTAACCTCAGTAGAAATACAGGCTGCTCTGGAAAAATACAGTGAGGTTGTTCCAAGGAGCACAATATGACGATACTTGAACAGAAAAGAGCTGCATGGTCGAGTTGCCAGAAATAAGCCTTTACTGCACCAATGCCACAAATAAGGCTGGTTACAATATGCCCGACAACAACTTGACCCACCTCACACCTTCTGACACACTGTAATTTGGAGTGCCGAGACCAAAATAGAGCTTTATGGTCACAACCATAAGCACTATGTTTGGAGAAGTGTCAAGAGGCCTATTGTGAACCGAATACCATCCCCACTGTGAACCAATGGTGGTGGCTCATTGATGTTTACGGGGTTTGTGAACTCTAAAGGCACAGGGAATCTTGTGAAAATTGATCGCAAGATGAATGCAGCATGTTATCAGAAAATACTGTCCAACAATTCCATTCGTCTACACGAAAGCTGCGCATGGGATGCTAACAATGACCATTCAAGCCTAACAATGACCCTAAGCACAAGGCCAAGTTGACAGTCCAGTGGTTACTGCAGAAAATGTGAAGGTTCTGGAGTGACCGTCATAGACTCCTGACCTAAATATCATCGAGCCACTCAATCTCAAATGTACGGTTCATGCAAGACGACCAAAGACTTTGCATGACCTGGAGTCAAGACGAATGGGCAGCAATACCACCTGCAAGATTCCGGGGCCTCATAGACAACTATTACAAAATACTGCATGCTGTTATTGATTCTAAAGGGGGCAATACACAGTATTTAGAACGAAGGGTATGCAGATTTTGAACAGGGGTCAGTTCCTTTGTTTCTTTGTAGCCATGTTTTGTTTTATGATTGTGCCATTCTTTTATGACCTGCAGTTGAATGTGAATACCATAAGAAATACAAGACATGTGTTTAGCTGCTCACTCAAGTTTTCTTTACAAATGGAAGACACATTTATTACCAATTCTCCAAGGTAATGCAAACTTTTGAGCACAACCGAATATTTACAAAAAAGATTAAATTCATGAATGTCTAAGTCAATTTCTGTTGTCATATCAAAGCAAAAACAAATCTTCAACTGAATTCACCATCCTCTGGGGAAAATGGTAAATTTCCCATTAATGTATCAAAAAGTGCAGTGTCACAGTGAATACAATTTGGGTCATGATGCTGTCAATAGTGTGATGATGTAATTTTTAGAATGCTGAAGATATTTCATGAAAGTGGAAGATTTATAAAAGCACAAAAAGGTTAATCATTCTAAATAAAGTATGGAAATAAAGTTCATAGCGACTAAAACTAAGAACAAAACAGTTTCAGCCAGCTAGCACATTTCAAAGATGCTAACTTTGGAGAAGAAATACACTTTAGTCATCTAACATTAGCTAGCTTTCTGACACTGGAGCATCATGGGTGGAGTTCATAAGTAATTTAAAATCAAAAGGACACAAATTCTAACATTATAGAAATATAGCTACAAATTAGATCACAATCAAATTTACCCAGGTAACACCAAGGCTAAATGTGCATTTAAAACGTTTAACAGCACATTGTCTACCTCTTACATCCTTACATCCCAAATATGTACTGAAAAGTCGCTAGCTGGTCAGTTAGAACTCTGCTAACACCAGTAAACCAATTAAAATCTTGCATTTGCTATTACATTTTCTTAAAAACTCACAGCTTTTGCCAGCTTGAGGAAGATATTGCTATCCAACAAAGTAAAATTAGGAACAATTATATTAGTATATACAATTCAATAAAGTAAATACATTTGGATTCAACTTCCCAGAATATAATTTTCAATTTACAGCATGTACCCTTATTGTGAATGATTGTTTGCTTGGTTGTACAAATGCTGGCATTAGTCTACTATTAGAAAGATGTCTGCAATATGGGGATCCAGTTCAGTAGGGTTTAATCAAGTACTGCCAGATTGATGGGTATTCATTGATGTTTGTATGAATACAGTTATGAACCATACAATAAACATAGTTCAAATGTAATAACTGATGCATATTTAGGCTTTTGTATACATATAACCAAATAAATTCTTAATAGTTGACAAATAGCATTATGGGTCTCAGAGTTTAAAGTAGTCTACATAACCAAAACACTTTGGTAACTCTGACAGCTTTAAGTTAGCAACAAAATGTACAGTTGTGTGATCAAATAATACAATTCTTGTTGGAAGGAGAACACAAAGAAGCCCTGTCATTTCTAAAAAAAAAGTATCAGCGTGCAGCATTTGTAGACTCTCAGAAAAATATTAAATACTAGTGTGGATAGGAAATCAGCATTTAGCGTATGTAGTTAACATGAAGCCCACCTTGTTGAGTCTAGAAGAGAAGGTACACAGCAAAACACAACCCAGGCAGATAACCGGCTCTGGATGAATAGCGTCAAGCAGGCCCCAAACAGTATCCTGAGGTTGGCACACAGGGATTAGTGTGCCTACCATGGCTGCCTCCGATACTGTCGCGATCCACCATGTCGCTCTGCATAATCCCTGCTGATTAAGGCACACCCCAACACCCCACTACCATCAAATGACACCAGACAGCAGAGACATGCTTTCCATGCCGCCAAATCCTATTCCTCTGCAATACCTCCTCCCTTCCCACCAAATCACTGCTAGTGGGTGGGTCAGTTCCATAAGGCAAGGCATACTTTTTCAGCAGGGGCATTGTTGTTGTTTTTCATTTCTAATAAAGGAATGTTGAGACAGAGCTCGGGTCCAGTGCTTTAACAAAAATATTTTTTGCCACCACTTAAGTTGACACATTTTGTGAGTGTTTCCCCAGTGGGAGAAATATTATAAAAAGAAGGGGTGGTGATATGATGGATACTTGGAGCATTAATAAGCAAGCATCTAATTTGTGATGCTAGTCAAACGTGAATCCTAGTCAATTGCAATGATGCCATTACCATTTCATGCACAAGAAATTGTCTACTGTCAAATCCACAGACATTTAAAAGATTGAAAAGGAGAGGGTTATGGTGGGGTTTGAAGGGGACAGGGAGAGGTTATTTTCCAGAAACATGCCCTTCCGCACTTTTCTGATTATTCACATTCACTGATAAATTTCTCTCGCTAAATATGACAAGGCTACAACAAACCTTGAACTGAGATGTTTCAGGAAATTCCTATCCCCACCAAGTTCAAGTCCAATGCTTTTCATAGCGTACTAAAAACACATTCTATTCCATTGTCAATATCCTTGACTTGAATATCTCTATAATGGTGTGACCTATTTTCCATTCAGGACAACTATTACAGAACACTTTTTTGCCAATTTCACTGTGTGAAAAGAAAGAGCCTAATCCATTTGAAACGGTGTGCTGCGATCTCCAGGGCCGATAGGATTGGTCATGGCTCAGCAAGCATGATGCCTTTTGCACAGACAATGACCCGCCGACCTGCCACTTCTCTCAACTATTCAAAGTCTTCATGCACATTGCATGGCCTCACTCATGTCACGCACTTGGGTATGAGGGCAGCCAAGTTCATCTGCGCAAAATCACAATCAACGGCCACATTCCATTCTATTCCGATTGCATTGCTGCTCATGGTGATGAAAAGATCCCCTCAGTGCATATTACTATGGCTTAGACCAATTTTGGTAAGATTGGAAAGAGGGATGGTAAAACCTTCACATACTAATGAAAGCAAATGACATGCAGCTTTTTCTTAGTTAAAAAGACAACATACGCCAAAGCATTTGAGTCAAGTCAATAGCTCAGCTGCCCTACCTGTGTCTGACAGAGGAGAGTGAATTAATTAAGATTATAAATTGCACATGTCATACATGTCATCTTTTCAATCATCGGTTAATGAGGTGAAACATGTGGAAGGGCGTTTCTCTGAGTGAACAGAGACGCCTTGGCGAAGGAGCATGGGAGGACACCGTGCTGACTGAGAAACATGGAGGAGGGATGGCGGTGTTGAATAATACTTCAAGCAAAGTAAAACTTTCCATCTGATTTGAAATGCGTACGCATATTTATTTTAGTTTGCTGAAACCAACGTACCGAGATCAAAATATGTCGTACTGCAACTTACAAATGAAAATAAATAGATTCTTCCCTGCCCTGACCTCCATTAAAAGCACTTCATCGTTGATGAGCCATGATACCATCTGCTATCGATTGGAGAGCATCAGTATGGCCAATCCTGCCTCATCACAAGGAGGTCATCCAAAGCAATCTGGGCCCTGTTGCGAGATTGATCAGGTGTAGGGCGCTGAGAGCTGCCACTTGGGCCTACTGTGGCCTAAAAGTCTGGTGTGTGTGCTGGTTATGTACCCCACCCACTGTCCCTCTACGGAGGTTAGGGGAGGGGAGCATCTCAAATCTAAATGCTAATGGCTTCTTTAAGAGCCTGGATGCCCTTTATCCACTACAGTGAGATGTGAGGGAAAGCTCTCCGTGTCTCGACAGCTCTGTCTTGTCTCTACTCCTGACCCACCTCCAGTCCCCCTCCCACACGGGTTACTGGTACAAACCGTGTATAATGGGATTCAAAGCTGCCCACAGACCAGACCGGAATCCCTTATGTACCTATACCTGCTTGTTATTGTGATAAACCAGAAATCTTCATCTAACTTGCCAGGAGATCTGCACTGATGCAAGGAAACACTGCTTTTTTTAAGGAGTACTGCAAAGCTCTCTATAAAAGATCTAATACCCATCTGAAATGGCTCCACTATTGACTTGAATCCTTATTTCGTTTGAAAGCTTTTCAAATAACAGAATCATTGTGTTTTGGCTTCCTTCACTAAAGTAAGCCTTGTGAATCTAATCAAAATCCTCAAAATATCCAACATACTTTTATTGACACAAATCAAATTGATCCAGTGTAGCACCTGTGAACAAGAACTAGGATAAACCATTAGAAACTCCTTTTGTCAACAGACATAAAAAAGCCTTACAATTTACATTATGTGGCTGTCTTCAGACCTGACTCTAAATGTCGTATTCAACCTTCAATTGCACAAATCACTCCTTTTCTCTCTTGCTTTCTCCCCAAGTCTTTCTATAGGGTCCATTCATTTTCACAACATTTAGGCTACAGTGAGGAGTGTATTAAAGGCACATTTTGCTACAGAAAGCAGCGTCTTTTTGGCGCTAGAACACAGAGTATGGTGGGCATCTCCATGGTAACAGAGATCAGAAGGCAAAGGTCAAGCTTGGAGAGAGCTGGAAGAGGTGTAGTGGAGCTCGGTGGGCTGGGGTAGGCTGGAGGCGGTGGAAGCTAGGCTTGACGTCTTTTCCCTTCCCTATAGTCAGCGTGCTCATCATCTCCTGTCTACCCCTCGTTAGCTCTGTGCAGGGCTAGCCGGAGTCAATAAACCCTCTGCAAAGGTTAAGGAGACCTATGAGAAAGATATTATGCAAACAGTTCAGTGGCGTAACAGTCTTTTCCATTGTTTTTTTCATCTTCCATTGTAAAAGTGAATTATAGAAAAATGGTCTGGTTTCCCTCACTCTTAGTCCCTCAATTCCTGGTTAAATATTCTAGGATCTTTCTCTTTAAACACACACACGTCGATCTCCAACACAACTCATTAAGTGAAATAATCCTGCTGTCAGTAATTCCATATGATTTTTGATCATTAGGAATTTGGCCACAATGTGATTAAATATTCTTACTAGGAAGGTGTGTTCAGTTTTATCAATAATACACAAAAAAGCTGTTGGGAATCAAAATAATCTAGAAACAGGCAAAATCAACTGTTTATTTTTTTTAATTTAACCTATATTTAACCAGAAAAAATTATCACTGAGATTAAATCTCTTTTTGGAACAGTGAGGTGATGGATGGGTTCGTCATCTCCCGCTTTTCCCAGTATCCATTAATTCCCAAACACATCCACAACTGGTTCATTGTCACATGTCTTCAATCACGCGCACCCGGCCCCAATTATTCCATCAGTATGTGTTTAAATGTTTCTCCTCTGCTCCCCTCACTTGTCGGTTATTGTTGCTTGTCATGTTATGTGTTGTTAAGTGTTATTTCCATGTCAGTCAGCCTACACATTATGCTATTTATTAGCGTTTTCTGTTCAGTTTTCATGTGTTTGTTTTTGTATGTTTATAAATATACGTTCGAACGCACTCTGCCTCCGCCTAGCTCCCTCCACTCAACCATCGCATCGTGACACTTTTACAGGAGTGTCCTGACCAAGACGGGAATCAACAGACAAAAATATAGACACATTTAAAACACACTAAACAATATCGGGGTATAAAATTCAGCAACCATACCATCCAGTGCAAATAAACAACCAATATAAATATAGCTACTATTAAGAAAAGATACAACATTTTAAAAGCACTTACAACAAGATAGGCCCTCCCCCAATATTCTCAATTTTGATTGAAACACACCCAGTGCTACAAGCACCTACATTTTTTTGGTCAGATTGAAGAACATATACTGCAGTAGGAGCAGCAACCTTGAAAGCTTTTCTTCCCATCTTGGTGTGGAGAGTGTGAACTGCCTGGGATACATCCTGAGATCTTAAGCAGTAGCTTTTAGAACTTTTTTAGCCGATTCACAAGTTCACAGTGGTCGGATGGTGTCAAACCCAGAATAGCTTGGTAAATTCAAAGCTACCAATGAGATCGCTTACGTGTCGACAGTGAGAGCCAGCCCACTCTATTGTACAGAACACAGCGAACAGTGAGTGCTCTACAATTAGTAATGAACCTTAAAAGCACCATGGCAAACAGTGTTGTCCAGAGCATGTAAACACTGACAAGAAGCATGTATGTAGATGATATCCCTGTAATCTAAAACAGGCATATCAGTTGCAAGTGCAGGCTTCTTTCTAGCTTTACAAGAAAAAAAGACATTTCTGAAATAACAACCCAAATTTTACCTCCGTTTTTTTATGAAGTGTAGAACATTTGTCTTAAAGGAGAGTGTCATCAATTAAAATCCCAAGATCGTAAGCAGATACAGACTCAATTCTATAACCATGCAGTGTAGTAAGTAATGGAAGATCTGTTGATTTTTTCTTTAAGTTTAAAAACAACATGCATTTTGCTTTATCAGTATTTAGTTGGTATTGAACAATAAATCAGAATATTGTCTGCATAGAAATGAAAATTTGTTTAAGATACAGCTATGCCAATATTATGTCAATTGTAAGGAAGAGTGGTCCCAAAACCAATCCCTGAGGCACACCTTTTAACAAGTTTGCAGGCTTAGAGGTGAGACCTTGTTCCTACACACTTTGTGATCTGTTTGATAAATAGTTTTCAAATCACAAGACAGTTTTGACTAATTAGCCTATATCCAAGATTCTATGGTTCATCATTTCATGATCCACCATATCAAAAGCCTATCATAGGTTGATAAAGAATGCTACACAGGGGTTCCCCTTGTCTACATTATTTTATTTAGACAAAAAATAAGGTATTAC
This sequence comes from Esox niger, assembly GCA_016801105.1. NCBI lineage: Eukaryota > Metazoa > Chordata > Actinopteri > Esociformes > Esocidae > Esox > Esox niger. The sequence goes on from JACXGJ010001665.1 coordinate 19,758, forward strand.
TTCAATACATGCTATAATTGTGCTGCTTTATTCTCAAACCAGATAGATGAACCCCTAACTCCTCATTTTCAAGGAAAATATATATTAGTTGCTAACTCACATGTGTTTAAGATTTTCACTCAAATATAGTGATTGGAAATAGGTCTATAAATACTTAACAATATAGGCTCTTCTCCTTTTAACAGGGGAAGCACAGAGGCCGATTTCCAAACTAATGGAATTTGATACATTTGGTGCAATGGCATTATCAGCTAACTTTTAACAGAATGGATCTAAGTGATCTGGACCAGCTGGTTTATTTGTATTCAAAGATGTAGGGCTCTATGTACCTCTGAGTTAGTAATCTGTTTAAAACTGGTAGCTGATTTGATGAGCATCTGTGACAGCATTTTCAAATATTGGGCAGGTATATTTTAGAGATTGGAAAAAAAAACAGAAACAACAAAATTCTTATTAAAGCAATCAATCGCAGAACTATGTCAGGGATTTTTTTTAACGCAGGGAGGAAGGACTGAAGCACTTATGAATTTTATTGAACAATTTAATGATTTTAAAAACTTAGGACATTTAGATGGTTATTAGTTTAATTTAAAATGTGCAATGCTTTGGCATTTTAAATGGAACTTTCAACATCTGGAATAAGGTACATTATTTCCCAGTCACACTTAGATAAACCATGCACAGAACCTTGTTCCAAAAACAATTCTCATTTTGCTTGACTATAATACAAGGCTTGATTTTTTCTAATTTAACCTGTAAAACATAGCAACTACACAGTGGGCACTGATGTCATTTGCAAAGAAAGAAGCTGAGGAATATTTATGTGGAACATTTGTGAGAATCTAATATACAGTTTCATCTGAACATTATTTAAATCATGTAATTATATACAATTTCTGTATTAAACATTTTTTATTCTAATATTTTGAGATGCTGGATTTTTTATTTATATTAACTGTGAGCTGTAATCATCAACGTTGAAACAAAAAAGTATTACACTTTTTGTGTAATGAATCTAGAATATATGAAGGTGTCACTTTGATTTGAGTTATGGGCTGGATATTTTACATTGGATCTAGTGAAACTATTGACCACTTGAAACAAATTTAAAGAATCACAGTGTGCTTTACAATGAAAAGACAGGGGCTCTAACCATTTCCAATTAAAATCACCAATAAGGAAATTATCCTTATAATTGATAGAAGATATGAGACTAATTAAGGAGGGGACAGCATCACTGGAGGCTGAGGGAGGCCTGTAACAACCTACCACAGTAAGATGAAAAGATTTTACATGAAGAAGACAGAAAAAACGGGTAAGAACAGCAATGGCAATCAACACGGTACACCCAGTAAGACCACTACAGTGGATGACTGAAGAATACTTTCAATGGTAAAGGAAAATGTCCAATAGATCATGAACAGACTTCAGGATTTAGGCATAGATGTATGCAAGACAACCATATGCAAAGGTAAACCTTCAGAACTTCAAAGGGTACACCACAAGCTGAAAACAACTAGTAAGACTCAAGAATAAAACAGCCAGGTTACACTTTGCTAAAAAGAACATAAAGAGCCTATATAGCTGTGTAATATGATATGGACAAATAAGACAAAAAATTATCTGTACCAGAGTAATGGAAAGAGGAAAATCTAGAGAAAAAAAGACCTGTCCATGGTCTTTGGTATAGCCCCTCTATGAAACTTGGTGAAGGTAATGCTATGGCACGCGCATATAGGATTAATTAAGCATGCTTCTCACATGCTTAAGACATGATAAACTGAAGGAGGCTGTAGTACAGGCCAGACAGAGCATCAGCAGGAAAGATACCATGCAGTTGGTCATGTCTGTGGGTCCGAGATGTCAGGCAAAAATTGCATGCAAAGGTTATAGAAATAAACATAGCTATCACTGTCCAAATACTTTTGTAGTTGTACTTCCAGTCATTGCGCCAATGATAGTTGCCATGTAAGAATTGATAAATATCTCACAATAGATCTAAGGACAGTGGAAAAACAAACCGAAAATATGATTCATCCAGAAAATCTGTCAGTATAGATGGTTTTGAATCCAATGGCCTGGTAAAATATGTATAGCCTGTGTTTACAGGGCAAAAAATGTTTGATGGAAACCTATTAAATAGCCGCAAAACAGGAGGCCTGGGAAAATGATTCGAGAGGTAGAATCTATTCCAGTCATTATGTAATTGCTAAGGAGTTTTGATGCTACTTAAAAGTAAACTAGATCTCGAGGTCAAATCCGTTAAATTAGATCCTCAAGGAAGATGGATGGCACTAAATGTATTACTTAATGATAAAATCCAGTTAATAAATCTATATGGATGATCCAGACTTCTTTAGAAACCATTATGCTAATCTGTGTCTCCAAGATAGACAACTCAACTGTAATGGGGAGTAACGACAGCACTGTTTCAGATAGATAGTAAGGCAGTCATGCTACCAGCTATAATCTGCTGGGCATGAAGAGGGTCTCTGATATAATTGATATGCTAGAATTGATAGATATTTGAAGGCTTAAAAACCAAATGCTTGATGTACAAACATGAGGCTTAATCAAGCTAGCCTGATCTACTGTTTCCTGATATCCTTCTCTGCGTTGCCAAAAATTGAAAAAAGGTATTGATTAAGGGTTGAATGCAATCAGATCACCATCTGGTATCCATTCAGATAAATATAACAGACTATTGTAATATTGCATGTATGAGGCAGGACACAGGCACATGGAAAACGTCGGACTACTAATTAAAAGAACTAAGATGTAACATACCTATACATGATAGGTACCATGTTATTAAACACCTTACCATTTCAGTTATGTGACAGCAGGAGGCAGGACACAGGTTCATGGAGAACAGAGGATTTTGAATAAAAAGAGTTATGCCGTAAAAAAAATTTGACATGAAAGGAGCCACGTTACAAAAAGAGCTAAGACGTAACAAAACTAGACATTAAATGAACCACGTTGCAAATAGTAACAGAACGACGAGAGAGGCTGTTGGATCACTAAACTATTTTGTCGATTGACAACCTTGAGTGGTTTTATGGAGGACCTGAATGTAAAATATTGAATATATAAATACACAGTACAGATTAGAGCGATAAAGCTTTTTTTCCTTATTCCAATCCAATGGGCTGATTGCAAAAGAGGTTTGCTCTGCGTACACATCGCAGCCCTGCAAATGTATCTTTAGCTTTGAGAGAACTCTACAAACAATAAGTAGGATTCAATGGAGAGGGAAACTGCCCCTAAACAGGAAAACCATCAGGATACATTTGCTGTTTACAGTATAAGGCGGTTTACATTTTTTAATTGCACATTGCATTGCACCACTCAACTCAATTATATCCAAACTACTTTATATACAAACTGTTTGTCCAGTAGACCAGTAAGGGAGACAGAAAAGGACAATACACATGACCGAAACCAAGCATCCTCCTGAAAATTGACCCTGTTTTAGAGCGTCCTTCTTTCAAAATGAAGCATCCACCTGAAGGTACAGAACAGATATGATAACAAATAATATGTCTGAACTATAGTGTGGCTACTGTATCCATTGATACAAATTTTATTAACATTATTTGTTGGGAAACATTTTGCACAATGGGATCATCTTTATGAATGACGCAGAGATGTATAGAGATAGTAAAATAACACATTTCAATGATGTATTAAGAAGTGTTTATGGAAATAAACATTGTAAAGATAAGAAATTGACTAATTACATGCCTGCCACAACACTGAAAGATGCATCAAATAAAAAAAAGAAAGAAAACCGACAGGGTGCAACATTTACAAATTATCTGATATTTGAAAATGCTCATATGTGAATTGAAATTAAATAGAAAATTATATTTCTATATAAGAAATTATAGAAAATACTTATACAAAAAGAAGTGTCTGCATTTGGGACATCATACAGTCCTGACTGTGAAGAATCTGCCCTAAAGGAATGGCATAACAGGATAAATTGTTCTGGTACTGTACAACAGCGCGCAATTGACTTATTATAGAACATTATTCACCCAGTTTTTTCTACTCCCAATTTCCTGGTATCCAATTCTCTATAATGGCCTCGCCTCATCTCAAAATCTCCACAGAAGATACATAGCGATACATCGAAATGCGTTTCCTCCAAGCATGTCTCACCAAGATGTTCAGATTATTTTTCACACTGCTCGCTCAACCAGGAAGTGTTTAACTGGTACACGTTTTCTTGAGGGTAACAAATTCCCCAGCTTTACAACCATGATTAAGATTGCAGGTGTCTGTCCTTATCACAAGGAGTTGCTAGAGCGCAACGTGACAAGATTGCCCTGCATGACTTTAGACCAGCACCAGGCAGCGCCAAATCATACCGCCCTATGCTAGACCTCCATGTATCGTAGGTACACTGTGACCAAAATTCAAGCACAGTGACACAGTTGTACTGTGAGGCAGTGAGTTAGAACACTTCGCTAGGCTAGTTTCTGAAGTCAAGCCCAGCAATGGCTGTCAAATTATAATATCAGGTTATCAGGTTTGCACATGCAAATTGTTTTGTTGGGTGACCCAGGAGAACACGTCAAAAATATGGGCTGATCAGTGGTTGGAGTTGAGATGTTCTGGGTTACCTAATGACACCATACCAATTGACAATGGATGGCTAGAGAGGTTGTTTCTCCAGTTGGATGGGAAAGGATAGGTGGCAGAAGGGATAATCCTTCTACAGAGTAAAAGAGGAAGTGGGAGGAGGGTTTATGTGGTTGGTGAGTTCTTGCGGGGAGAAGGTGAAGTTAGACATATTAGATTGGAATAAAAGGGACATTGGGAAATGTAAGATGATTCAGGAGATGTATTATGATCTATAAATGCAATGTTTAAGCAAATTTACCTTCATAAAAATGAGCATTCAAGACATTTATGTAATGAAAAATCTAGAGATAAAAATACGATGAAGGTAATTTGTAACTAACAGCAAACCTGTGTATCTACTGCTTGGATAAAAATGATGACTATACATTATATTATTGGTCTTTCCGTTTTACGGCCGCTCCAAATGACTAATACACAGCTAAGACACAAGAAGAATAAATTGCTGTGCACCATACACTCACTTATCCCAGCAATGAACAGTAAACATTCCAAGAGATGGTCAAATAAAATTAGGACCTTCAGATTTTTGTAGGACCTTAAGAAATTTGACCATAGAAGTATTTAGTAAAGCCTGAATGGCTTCAAAGTCTAAGTCTAAGAGCATGGGACAGTTTTTCATGGCCTCAGGGCCACCAGAAATAAGACTCTGTCTCCTTCACAGTGGAGGTTTGACTCTGGATATGAGAGGGGATGACACAGCAGGAGATTACCCCTAGAAACTCCCTGTTTGGTTGAGCCTTGGCTTCCAAATCCCTCAATAATGAAATTATCAAATTATTACTTCCAATTAGAATGAAATTATAGCACATTAACCTCTACAGCAAGGATCTCAAGGTGCTTGGTAGAGAGGGGGTAAAACACACCAGGATCCTCGTCACACATATGCCTCACACATCCTCTGCGTAAGCTGCCAACACCAAAGCGCTCCTAGTTCCCCACCATTTTTTTTCATAACAGAGAAAACATAAAACACCACATAGTGTGGTGAGCAGCGAGGGCAACCAATCAGTGGTGAGGATCAAAAGACATACATTCAAGGAGAATGAAATGCCCCCATTGATTGGCTGCTCTGCTCTGGTCCCACTGCACAGCGATTCTCCAATCAATACCTGGGAGATAAGCAGCCATCAGCGGTTGACATTGGTGATGTACTGTACAACCAGCACGTCTGTATGTGGGCAGGGCAGGAAGACGACCTCTTTCTGCCTCGGTCACGCCACATTCACAACGCTTCAGGCTGAGGAAGGACAATGAGGGCAAATCTGTGCGTCCTCAGTAGAAACAAAACCACCAGTAAGGGGAAGGTTAGATGTGTGTACTCTAGTTTGCATTGCATTGGTGTGGAGGAACCAGTGGCCAAGTGCGGTTTGTATAACACACTGGTTTATCCACATAACACACCAGAAAGCACAGTTTAGGGATCAGACTTAGGTACTGAGAGACATGGCTCATCCTTGGCCATCCATTCAACTTACCATCTCCAACATATAATCCTCCTCTTTTGATGGCCAGATACCATAGCTGCTTATGGCTAACCGGCTGGTTTTATCTATTCGGGGCAATTGACTCACACGCTTCTAGAGAACAAAGACACAAAAGCTAATTGCTCGCAGTGGGTCAGCTGGGGGTTTACGTTTTAGAAGGTGAGTGCAAAGCACAGCGTCACTGCAGCAAGGATTAGATTACCCAAAAAGGAACAACTGTTATCGCTCTGTTTGTTTTCAAAAGACAATAATGAAATAAATAAAGAAAAAAATTGCTGGGAGAAAATGAAATGATTGCGTAGTGGTGTTTTGTGAAATTGTGCTGTCAAACGATTTATCCTTTCTAATTTCCTGGAGCGCAGATGATGGAGCATGTGCACTGACAGCTGAATAAAAGACTGCCTATTTTCTCACCTCACAAACATGTTTAAGAAATATTTATAAACATAATAATTTAACAATTACTCCATGTCAAATGACAATTGACAGACACGGCGACCTTGTGACAGGAAATGTTTTAGCCACAGACATGTATTAAAGTGTCAACGATGACAACTGCAGTACAATAAGTGCAGACCGCATTGACATAACTGCACTGTAGACCCGACGACAAACCAGTATAAAGTACTTCCAAAGTGTTGGAGAGACAATTGGCTTTCCCCCCATTGCTGAGGCCTAATCATTTTAAAGATTTTTCTCCAAAATACTTGCTGAAATATGACATGATATTTTAGCAGGGGCTTTGTTATATGAGACGTGTGGTGTCCTGTCAGTAGGATAAACTCTAATTTCTGGAAGAAAATTGGCTAATACCCCACATACAGCACTATCAAGTCTATAGAACTGCACTGATGACCAGTCTTGGTAATTCTAGCTATCCATGATCAATGAAACATTGCAAATCCTATGAATACAACACTAGATACAAATAAATGCTATGTATTGTTGTATGTAGTGTACATCGCGATTAGGTTGATCGGAATCCAGTTCCTCTGACATTTCTGAGTCGGAGCTTATGAATTGTTCTGAAGTCCCTGGGAAGTTGTGTATGTTGTCGTTAGGTTCTGCAGGGAGGCCGCGTAGGGAGGAGCGACAATAGCTGTGTGGGAGCCCTGGCAGGATGGGACAGTCCCAGTAGCGTGCCGGCAGCGCCCCGGCGGAGCTGTCACTTCCCTCCCCTGTTACAGGTGCTCCACACAGGGGAGCTGGCAGCCCTGACGGACGCCTCCTCCCAGGGATTTATGGGAAATGACAGGCCTTTCTAAATAAAGCCAGAGAGTGGCGAGGGAGGAAAGGAGACAGTTCCAAACGGCCAGCACACAGGGGCTGACACAAGCTGGAATTCATTTCCTCATCTCTAACTGGCAATGTAGTTTCAAAATCATGCTGTAGACCTTAGAAACAGAGAAGAGTGGCACGCCCTGCTCCGCTCTTCATCCGCACGCCTCCATGTTTGTGGGTAATGGTCTACCAAGTCTTTCTACCGGCGAAAATCACATTTGCTACATGGCTGACTCTTGATGAATTATTTCACATTTCACTTACCTTTTTAAAGGTTAATCTACATCAATAACGTTAAAGGAAAATTTCACAGCTACAAATGAATAGTTCCCCTTCTTCTAAATCTAAAGGCGTGGAGCATTGGGGTGCTTAAAAACTCAATTTTAAACTTAATCATTTAACCATTCTGCAGCATATCTGAATGCGCACGGATCGCCAGGCGACTGAATTTCTCTGCATTTAAATATGGACTATTTTTAATTGAGCATAAACTGCGGAGAACAGTGCTGAAATAATACTGGGGCTGAAATATCATTACACTGATGGAAGCTGGCCTCTCTGGCCCCACATTTTTATTGGCAGCATGCAGAATAAATGTGTGGTTCAATCCAGACACATCCATAGCTGCAGAAGCAGAGTAAACGAATTTCGGACAAAATGGTGTGGAAAATGACGTGTTCTACCCAAATCCAAGCTAGTGCACAAATGGACATAGTATCAGTCATATGCACAGCAGTATTGGCATTTTCACAAATGTGATTGGGAGAATGATACGGGAGGCCTGATGTGATAGGGCGGGTGATACAGGAGGACTGATGTGATTGGGCGGATGATACAGGAGGCTAATGTGCTGGACCAGTGCTTCAGATGGAAACTACATTTCCAACCATGCCATCTGGTACCAAAAATCGTTTGCACATTCTGCTTTTTGTCTGAATTGTACAGTGAGAATAGGATGTTTCAAGATGTTGCTGCACCCTCTTGGCATTATATGTCTACAAAACTACACACACACACATAAACGCACAAACGCACAAACAGAAACACATACATAAAGACACACGTATCAGTAAATCCTCAGAAACTGCACATTCACCATGATACGCGGTGATAAAAAGTTTAAACAAAACCATTTACAATTCTTTCCCACGTAATGGCAGATCGCATTGCTAAGTACTCCAAACAGACCCCAGTGTATTGATTGGCCCACGTAGTCACATGGAGTATGTCAAGCTGAGTGAGCCACTTCCCCAGTGTAAAGCCAATGGGGCGCAGTCCAATAAGCCAATATTAATAACCACAATAGGACACAGTTAAACATTGATTATGTAAAGGACTCTTTACTGGCTGTTTCATCTCTTGCACCACACACTAATGTGAGGCCACTCCCCAACCAACTCTAACCACTGATACTCACCGTATCTTTATCTATGGTCTGTAAAAGCTACACACATTCACAAAGAGACACACACACACACACACACACACACACACACACACACACCAAGAGGATCAAGCGCCTGGAGCTTTTCATAGTGAGGCATGCTCTTTCCTCATTAGGCAGCATACGTGCCACTCTCCAGAATAAAACCTCACTCTAATCACTGTCACCAGACATGGTCTGAAAAACACTTAATTCATGTTAGGCCCCAGCTCAATTGGCTTCAATGCGGAACAGCTTTTCATTTTCAGTTTTCTGTGTGTGTTTGCGTGTTTTTGTGCATGATAAATGTTTTGTGCATGGATGTGTGTACATCTGTGTGCGTGTAGGCATATGCTTGAGTGTGTATGTATGTGTTTGTAGTCTGTCGATGTAGGACACCCCCTACGGACTGGAGATGTTCAAGTCATCCCCCACCACAATTTTGGTAGGACACACTAACTCTCTATGGACCAATTGCTCCCAAACACACACCCACACAGAAACACCCACAAATGAAAAATACCCATATCAAAACAACCTGCTGGTCAAACAATTCTTTCCCCAGTCTATAATAGGAGAACAGAGTAAAAGCCTTTTGTTCCTTTTGTTTCTGCCGTCGTGTCTCCTGTCTTTGATGTGTGTGGTTTGTGACAGACCATGTCTGCCACTCTACCTTTTATTTCTCCGTCACTATTTTATGAACTGAAATGGACTGCTTAATCGCCTGTTTTGCAGAGCAGATTTATTTATGTTTTTTTTCCCCTAAAGGCAGTTATTAATATCATAAATATTTGATGCTACTTTGTGTGACCCTGGAGAAACTGACAACAAAAGTATGAAGGTCAACACTGTGGACCGGCTGATTAAATGTCTACTGGGCGACCGGGCCCACAAACCTCAACGGTGGGCCTGTTAAACTCTCCAATGAATTGGACTAAATAAACAATGTAGTCATAGAACATGTTTACGACAGAGCCTTGGAAGACTTTGGGCCATGTTCCTGCCAACATTGAAGTTGTTTTGTGAGATAAAACTAATTCTGTTCCCTCTGATAAGCAACCTCCAAAATGTGGCAAATTAAGTTTTATGGTAATGTTTTCCATTTCCTCAGCGGCTCCCTGCCCTATAATTACCATTTTTTCACTGAGGTCTGAAGAGAAACTACCTTTCAAAGATCTGTTAAGGAAACCACTGAATTCTGTTTTGTTGTCTTATGCTAGTGGAAAAATACAATTTCCTTCAGTTTCTGCTTACCATATTGATTTGTTGTCTTGGGTGTGTAAACCATTTGTATTGCCTGAGTTAAATTGATGTACCTTAACAGTACATACAAATACCTAGTAATGTGATACAACCTAGGTCTGCAATGTTTATTAGACTGAGTGGTAAATTATAAAATCATGTAGGTCAAGCTACAATACCCCACAAAAAACACTTGAATGAGCTTACACTGCAATACGTTGGCAGATTTGGAGATTATGTCGCCAGGCCTATTAAAAGTTTAGCAAATTCCCAATACCCAAAGCTCTGCTAAGAAAATTCATAAGGTACATGGAAAAACACCCAGAAGGTTTAAGGAGCAGAACCCCTGCGTCTAACACGCAACATTCATCTAACCTAAGAATATGGCTTCACTTTTACATCCAGCTATGGTTAGAAACTTTAAGCCAACAATATTAAGCTAAGTCATAATTTGACCTTGTCATGTCCCATCCCAACACTACTCAGGCATACAATGTATTTGAGCCTGTAGAGATTGGAAGACAGTATCGACCAGTGATACCGGTCACCAGCGATGGAATCGATTAACTAAGATTCTGTTAGAAAACATTAATAATACAGAGAATGACATTCACTTAGCAAATCTCAAGGGCTCTCATAACAGACCCAATTTATGTCCCAAAACTTGAGAAGGAATACCACAATTGTTTTCTTTTTATTGTCTCTCTGCTCATAAGAAGGTAGACGTATGCAACAAAAATGTTTCCCAGCACATAAAGCAATTTCCTTTCCACAAACATCTTCCTCTTAGAAAATAATGAGCCAGAAAATAAATGGGGGGGAAGCCTTTGAATGCCTTAGTGATACCAGAACATTACCAACTTCTCAGCAAATATTGGAATGAATTTTGCATGAAAGCTGGAGGCAAATTCCAAAATGCATGACTTTCTTGGATGACTCTTCTTGTGCTTTTTCTTTGTGCTCTGAATGTCCTTTGATAATGTCTCAGGGAACTTTCCGTGGGTTTTCACAGCTCTGGTGGCTGTGTTATGTAGGCCACTCAGACGGTAGGGCCTTTGATAAGTATCGATCCCGCTCCTTACTTATCACATAAGTGGGAGGTAAAGTGGGGCCTTGTGAGAACAAAGCGCATGCTGAGGAATTTGTCATTTTTGGAAACAGAATGCAGCTGTGAAGTATATTAAAACATAGGGTACAGGCCTGTTTTGAGGATATGCTGGAAGAGGGAATGGCGTCTCTCTTCCTCTTTGCCAACTTCTGCTGACGCATAAGCAGGTATGAAGCTCCTTGGGCACTGGAGTCATCGATCTCTGATCTCTCAGTCTGTTTCCATGAGTGTGTTATTGTCGTGTGTGCATGAAACGTCCCCAAACCTGTGTGCTCGGGCTCGGCAGTTGGGCATTGGTTGACACTTTTTATGTCACGTGACACTTAAGGGGTAATTATAGATTATCTACAAAAGCGTTGTAAACCCGGGTCATATGTCATGCTGTGACATATGACCTACGTCCACAAGTGATCTTGTTCTCATGACATTACAAGGGAACCATAATAATATCACTAGAATGCAGTGACAGGGTAATGTAATCCAACCTAAACCAAATACAGACAGAAAATACATGCGTCGGCCTTTGGGACACACAATCAGTAAACTGTTCGTGTGCATCCCGTTAATGATCTCTCTTGGTGTTGACAGACTGTATTCATGTTTGCTTTATGTTCAAGCTTAACTAAAAAGCTCAGGCATAACACATGTGATGTATAAATGGTAAGCCATTCCCTGTCCCAGCATGCTGCCGTGGGTCTCTGGCACCAGAGCCAATGGGGTGTGTTTAGAGGAGAGTAGGGACTGCAGACACCACGCCAGGCTCTCCCCTGCCTATATTACCACTGGAGCTGATGACAAGTGCAGAGCAGCCTTCTAGTGGCTTTAATACAGCATGAGGATTCTCCAGGGGAAATGCAATCTGTGTCCTCCGACAAGATCCACTGTCTGCACTTCCCTGCGTGTGAGCTGCTATCGAATTATACTCCCTCTGCTCAAAATGGGAGAGGGAAATAGGAAATCGTCTTGGGCCAGAGATGTGAACCAGAAACATAATCAAAAAATTGTGCAGCACATCAGTACAGATCTGCACATAGCTCAGACATCCTGGTAGCTTTGCGCTAAACAATAAGCAATGGAATTGCTTGGAAATCTTCGTTGCTTAAAAGAAAGTACACCCCCTTTTTTGTTTACCCCCAGGCATCTATTGGCTTATGGCAGCTTAGACGTTTAAGATATGAGATAAGAGGGGTAAGCTTCCCTGATATGTTTTTCACCATGCCTCTATTGGCAATATAATGAGACAGCAAGGACAGAAAAATCCCCACAACGTTACAGCCACAATGTTGAACAGCAGCTAACCTTAGTCTTTCCTATTATTAAACATCTGTCAACCATAGTTCCACCATTAGTGTTGGTATCACACAATCAAAAAAAGGTATAATGTATTCCATTTGTCACAGGACGTAAAAGAATAATGTAGATTGTATGCAATGTTCATTTATTAATACCTACATTATTTACTGTGGAAGAACTGCACAGTATTTAACCAACTATAGCAATACATATGTAGCACATACCAGCGCACACATTCCAACACTTTGAATTCTGTCTGTATGTCTGTCTGTATGTTACAAAGGCACTACTACAAATAGTTATGTGTTGTGTACTGTGTGAGTGTGAATGCACATGTGTCTGTGTGTGTGAGTGTGTGTGTGTGTGTGTGCGTGTGCGTGGGTGTGTGTGTGTGTGTGTGCCAGCGTTAAGTCTCTGACTGAGAGGTGAAAGGACTGCTGTACTCACTGTTGTGCTCGTTTCCCTGCGGTCTGTTGGCGTGTCAGAGTTTCATCCTCTCAGCGGTCTGGCTGGCTATCCTTGGGCTGGGCAGGGGGCTTTTTCTTTCTCTGGAAGTGCTGTGGTAGAGAGACTCAGCTACAGACAGAGAGAGAGATAGAGAGCAAAAGAATGAATGCAACACTGAGAGAGAGAGAAAGAATGGGGGAAGAGAGACGGAGAGAGAGAGAGAGCGCGACCGAGAGGAGCGAGAGGTGGCCTGCGATTGGCCTGTCAGTCCGGGAGAGGGAGCGTCGGTCTCAGTGGTGTCAGAGTCACGAGAGACGAGTCTGTTTGCTCCTATTTCAGAGCCAGAACAGTCAGCCACCGCGAGGCTTCCGACAGCACACACTGCACACTGACTGGCTGCTGCTCACACGCTGCATCCACATCACAGCAAGGCAGAGCGAGGAGGAGGGGAGATAAATAAGGAGAGATGAAGAAAACAGGGGGGGGGGGTGATAGAGAGAGGCAGACGGATAGAGGGCTGATGACAGCTTAAAGCTGAAGCTTCTCCATGGCTCCTCATCAATGACAGCTACTGAACAACAGAAAGAGAGGCATCCCCCTTCTCTGCACGCACCCCTCAGCTCTAAATCGCACACGCGCGCACGCACGCACGCGCGCGCACACACACACCTACACGCATATCACTCCTCCCCCAAACCATCCCAATTACCATAGCCCTGGCTGGCAGATGTGTTGGAGTTGTCAGCTCTCAAGCCCGGCTCGGGGAAAGATGTGAGGCTAACTTATCTTATTTAACTGGGCTGTAATCAGAAAACAGTGGCAAGCTCATTTAGGGCCAGGCTGGATGTGCAGCGTTCGGGGCAGAGGGGCCACGGAGACAGACACAAACAGCAATTAGCACATCCCAGGTCAGAGGACAGCGCCCCACAGGTCCCATTAAGGCCATTAGCACAATGGGCTAGATCTGAAACTGATCCCAGACCTGGGGGATAGGCAGCAGCGTTGCTGAGAGGAGGCAGTGAGCACTGTAACATTTTACTGATCAGGTGTCACTCTAGTTTCGAAGACCGATCATCAATTGATGTGAGGGCAGTCATCTGAGATTAAGAGGGCGAAATTAGATATAAATTCAGTTGGGTTGTAGAAATGAACTTACTGATGTTCTAAACTTGTCCCCAGGCTGAGCCTGGAACAACTTCCATTTGAAGCTTTTCGATTTAATTTTAGCAAATTACAATGCTGCCAAGCGGGACTATAAATGGAGGCAAGACTTTGGCATAAAAAGTCAGTGTGTACACACAAAATCATTCCCAGTGACTTAACACTGAATAAAGCCCTACTTTACACCTTAGTTAGCAAATTACATAATGTATCTGAGCTAGCAAGCTAATGTCCTCACCCAGAAGAAATAATTCCTCCTTAAAAAGGTTGTAGGTGTACAGATGGGTCCAAAGTTAAAGGAAATCCTGAATAAATGAGTGGAGAAACACGCTGAATGCAAACGCTTCCACACACGTGTACTGCATGATTCAATTAACAATTAACATCCTTTCATGCCCTGTGGCTAAAAATGCTGATCAGGCACAGATGACCTCAAATGTGGTTCAAGATGGCAAGCAGACAGGATCTAAATTACTTTGCTTGAGGGTTCATTATTGGGTCTTCTCCTGGATGACAACAACCCCACCCATAAGGCATGAGGGGTCAATAAATGGTTGATGACTTTGAAAATGTTATGAATCCTATGCTATGGCCTTCACAGACACCAAATCTCAACACAGTTTGTCTCCTAAGGTAGATTTGGGACCAACGTGTTAGACAGCGCTCTCCGCCAAATTCATCAAAATACGGAATGAGGGAATCTTTTTTCAAAGAATGGTTTTCCATCCCTCTAGAAGGGTTACAAAGGCAGGTTAAAGTCCTTCCTACTGCATGGGCTCAGGAACACTTCCAAAAACCATTGTCTGTGAACATACGTCAGTACGTCGTTGAATCCACAAATGCAATTTAAAACTCCACCATGCAAAGCTGAAACCATATATAAGATCCAGAAATGACACTGCCTTCTCTGGGCTAGATCTCATGAAGATGAACTGTGTGAAGTGAAAAACCGTCCTGTGGGTGAAAAATCTAAATATTAGATTATTTTTGGGAATGATGAACATTGCAATATCCGAGCTGAAGATGAGAAGAACAATCAGTTATCAGCGCACAGTTCATAAGCCAGCATCTGTGATGGTATGGGGGTGCATAGGTGCACATGGCATGGGTGACTTGCACTTCAGTGATGGCACTGTTAATGCTGAACAATATATACAGGTTTTGGAGCAACATATGCTGCCATCCAGACAGCGTCTTCGTCAGGGAAGGCATTGCATCCTTCAGCATGACGATGCCAAACCACATTCTGCACATAATACAACAGCATGGCTAAGTAGTAAAAGAGTCTAGGTGCAAAACGGGCCTGCCTTTTGTACAGACGTATCACCCATTAAAAATATTTGGTGCATTGTGAAACCAAAAATATGACCCAAAACTGTTGAGCGGCTGCAAAACTGTAACAAGTAAAAATGTTATAGGTTTGGCTTTCAAAACAACAGCAATTTGTCACCTCAGTTCCCAAACGCTTACAGAGTATTGTTAAAAGTAGAGGTGATGCAACACAGTGGCAAACATATGCCACACTGTCCCAACTTTTTTGAAACGTGTTGTTTTCACGTGTGGGCATGCATTTTTCCAAAAACAATACAATTTCTCAGTTTTAACATTTGATATTTTGTCTTTGTACTATTTTTTATTAAACATAGGGATAAATTATTTGCACATCATTGCATTCTGTTTTTATTTGCATTTTACGCAGCGTACAAACATTCTCGGGATTTTACACGATTACCTGGTTATTTGATTTTGGAAGAGAAGCAATACTGCAATAACAATACCATATAAGCTGTGCTTACTCATAACACCACACAGTGATTGGTCAAAAAAGATTGGTTATTTGGCTTCCATAAAATTGCTGGGATGTGCAGCTAATGAGTGAGCTAACGTTAGCATTTCTAGCCATTAGTCTAACTTTGCTAACTAATGACAACACTGCCATCTGTCTAAATAATTTAGATTGCATGACAAGGAAATACATTTTGTTTTCTAATTATAATATCAACTTACCAATACCAGTGGATTTCAATGCCCCGAGCATAATTCAGTTGGTGTATATACTTTATAAATGTTAGCGTGTGCAGTTCACACAGGCTTGAAAGGTACATGCCTTTGCAAAAGTAAATCCAACAGTCATACAAGGGGAGTATGAACAGTGGAATACAGGAAACATACAGGTGTGGGTGTAATGGTTGACTGTTGAAGTTTGAAGACTGCTATCGAGCCGCCAATTTCTGACAGCATTCTAACAGGCCTTTTTTTTCCAAAGACCAAAAGCATTATGAACTATATTGGTTTTGACATCTTCTGCCAAAATGCTTAGTTTGATGACAAATGTCACGGTCTGTCTTCTTTCCTCATTAACTATGGGGCCCGGCACACCATCTCCAGTCTGCTCCATTCGTTGTCCCACACAAAGTCCCAAGAATCCTATTCTGCGTCCTCTCCACTCCAACAAATTCAATTAAAAAGAGAAATTGCCAATTAGATCAGCGTTATGATCATATAACAATGATCTCATCTGTAATTCATTGGCTTGGTGCTCCCTGGGGGGATCCCACTTGATTCAGTGCCTCTGAGACTCCTTGGCATTCACCTCGGCCTGTGTGGCGTGGGGTGGGGTGAGCCTCGCTTGCCTCTCGGGCCCCGTTCAACATCCAACCTGCCTGCCTGTACTGCTTCACCTCAACTGCTGGCCTGCAGAAAAACACTGGACCACATACACACACACACACACACACACACACAAACACACACACACACAGTGATTTGCTTTGTTTTCATATGCATGAGGTTCAGTTAGCGTGTTCCAAGAGGACAAAGAGCAGCCCTCTTAACACACTCAGTCACACAGACACATGCCCCTGGTAGTAGAATCCACTGCAATTTCCCCTCCTTAAATCAATTAACTGAATTTCAATATGGCCAAAAAGGGCTGGGTTTGTGGGTGGGTGGGGGTTTGCAGAGTCTTGCCCTCTTAGAAACTCTGGGCTAACAATCACACTCGAGGCTGTCGAGTCCAGGGTGGAGATGGAGGGGAGGTTTACTATCCAGGCACCCTAAAACCGGGTGTGTCTTGTCCCCAGCCATGTGACAGAAGTCATGCTGGTGAGTTGGACTCTACAGTACCAATACATAAGGAATGTCAGCAACACCATACCATACAGTCCTACATCCAGATAGAGACCACATCTCTGTCTCTACAAAGTTGTTACCTGGCAACATTTTATACTTTAAAGAGGTTTTTATCTTATCACCGC